>MU716450.1:210212-243518 GCA_026770625.1 Nicotiana glauca
GGTAGAGATTCCTAATACAAGAATGATGATTATGGGGCTTATGCTATAACTATTGCACGATTGCACTCACTCTCACACTTCTCGGTAGAGAGAGTGATTTTGCCCAATTTACTCTCTCGCAACCAATTGGGTAGGCCAATATGCCCAAGCAACTTAGGGTTCAAGTTGGGTAATTACTCTCTCGAGGTTTAACCCGTTAATTGGGACTACCATTCTCATGGGTCCATCCCAATTCCTTGTTGGGTAAATTTTGGAGTCATAGATACTCTTTCTCAAGAAGAGTCAAGACCCACTAAGCTAGACTTAGTGTTTTCAACCACCAAATCCTAATTGAACCATAAAATTAACCCAAATAGCAAACACCCAACATCATTCAAGCATTAAACAATCACACCCATTAATTACCCACACTAGGGTTGAGCCACAACCCTAGCTAATTGGTTTAGTTAGACATGAGAGGAATAGAAATTGAAGAAATAGTAGATGAAATTAACATATTAATTAACTACAATGATAATATACAAGAATCCGCGATAAAACAAAATGAAATTGCCCAAAATAGGCTTAGACTTGAGTCTCATGAGTGCAACAGCTATCTCTAATACAAAACTTGACCTAAAATTGGTAAAATATTCTATTTATACTAGGCTAGAAAAACTAGACAAAAATACCCCTGCGGGGCTGGCGAGGACCGCGCAAACTTGACACGCGTCCACACTGGTTTGCTCAACTTCTAAATCTTGCTTTTTGAACCTTTGAGATGTGGACCGCACAATGATGTACTGCAGCTGCATGGCGACTGGTGCGTACCGCACAATGATGTAGTGCGGCCGCATAGCCAATTTGAAGTGGTCTCTGAACCTTTATGGTGCGGCCTGCGGGAACTTGTAATGCGGCCACATGAGCTGGCCGCGGACCACATGGGCTTTCAGCACAGCCGTGCTGCTTTATGTTGGCTTGACCACTTTCTGAACCTTATTGGTGTGGCCGCATAGCATAATGGTGCGGTTCGCACCAAGTTCTGCATGTCCTCTCTTACTAATCTTTGAAACTTGAGTAGGTTTCACTCCTTTTCGAGCCGATTTTTGACTTTTCCATATTGTCACTCAAACCTGCAATAAAGCACATTTGTAAGCATTCTGGTTCTATTTTATGGCAATTCGTACATAAAGCATAGACAAGTATGGGCATAAAACGTGTTAGAAATCACATTTATCAATGGGCAAGTATTAACAATGGAGGCATGCTAGTTATATAAGTTGCGGTACTCTGGAGTCTTGAGGGGTAAGAATGGAGTGGGTATCCTAGTAGATAGCCATCTTAGAGAGTTGGTGGTAGAGGTTAGACGGGTGAATGATAGACTAATGACTATTAAATTGGTGGTGGGTAGGTGTACTTTAAATCTGTTAGCGCGTACGCGCCGCAAGTAGGCTTGGATGAAGAGATTAAAAGGTGCATTTGGAATGGGTTGTATGACATAGTTCATAGTATTCCGCCTTCCGAGAGGTTATTCATAGGAGGAGATTTCAGTCGTCATATTGGGTCATCTGTAGGTGGTTATACTGAGGTGCATGGCGGCTTTGGTTTCGGGGAGCGGAACAGAGGGGGCACTTCACTGTTGGACTTTGCCAAGGCATTCAATCTAGTGATTGCGAACTCCAGTTTTTCAAAGCGACAGGAGCATTTGGTTACTTACCAAAGTTCGGTGGCGAAGACTCAGATTGACTATCTCCTCCTCAGGAGATGCGACAGAAGATTGTGAGAGGATTTCAAAGTTATCCCAGGTGAGACCCTTGCAATGCAACATAGGCTTTTGGTGATGGACATTGGTATTATGATAAGGAGGAAGAAGGGGTCAGTACGAGGCCGCCCGAGGATTTAGTGGGGCACTTTCACTAAGGATAAATCTCAGGAGTTGGAAGGAAGGTTATCGACACTGAGAGCTTGGAGAATTAGCGGGGACGCAAACACTATATGGTCGACGATGGCGGACTATATAAGGAAGGTGGCGATAGAGGTGTTAGGGATGTCTTCGGGCTGCACCGGTGGCCACAAAGGAGACTGGTGGTGGAATGCTGTTGTCCAAGGTAAAATGGAAGCGAAGAAGGCGGCTTACCTATTTTTAGTAGGGAGCACTGGCGAAGAGGAAAAGAGAGAGAACAATGAGAGATATAAGGTAGCTAGGAAGGAGGCGAAGATGGTAGTAATAGAGGCTAAGATAACAACTTTTGCTTGTCTATATGAGGAACTAGGGAACAAAGGCGGGGAGAAGCAGTTATTTCGACTTGCTAAGGTGAAAGAGAGGATAGCCCGGGATCTAGACCAAGTGAGGTGCATAAAAGATGAGGACGGCAAAGTTTTGATGGGGGATGACCAGATTAAGAGGAGATGGTAGACCTACTTTCATAAACTTCTAAATGAAGAAGGGGATTAGGATATTGTACTAGGTGAATTAAGGAATGCCGATAGCCCCCATGAATTAATTTATTGTAGGGACATTTGGGTTGATGAGGTCATGGAGGCAATGCATAAGATAAGGAGGGACAGAGCTACCGGGCCAGACAAAATACCAGTTGAACTTTGGAGGTGTGTGGGTTGAGCAGGCTTGGAATGGCTTACTGGGTTGTTTAATGTTATATTCAAGACTAATAGGATGCCTGAAGAGTGGAGGTAGAGTACAATGGTTCCGTTGTATAAGAACAAAGGCAACATCCAGAGCTGTAACAACTATAGGGGTATCAAATTACTGAGTCATACCATGAAAGTCTAAGAGAGAGTGATAGAAATGAGAGTGCGAAGGACGGCAACCAGTTCGGGTTCATACCGGGGCGATCTACCACAGAAGCTATCCACCTTATTAGGAGGATGGTGGAACAATACCGGGATAGGAAGAAGGATCTCTACATGGTGTTTATCAATCTAGAGAATGCGTACGAA
Organism: Nicotiana glauca; assembly: GCA_026770625.1. Classification (NCBI taxonomy): domain Eukaryota; kingdom Viridiplantae; phylum Streptophyta; class Magnoliopsida; order Solanales; family Solanaceae; genus Nicotiana; species Nicotiana glauca. Next base: position 213,150 of record MU716450.1, read on the forward strand.
AGGGTTCCTAGGGAGGTCATATGGAGTTTCTTAGAGGTTAAAGGGGTCCCGGTTGCCTACATTAAGGTGATTAAAGACAAGTATGATGGAGCTAAGACTCAGGTTAGGGCAGTAGGAGGTGACTCTAGGCATTTACCAGTTGTTACGGGGTTGCACCAAGGGTCTGTGTTCAGCCCTTTTCTATTTGCCCTTGTGATGGATGCCATAATGCATCATATTCAAGGGGAGGTGTCATGGTGCATGCTATTTGCTGATCACATAGTCTTAATTGACTAGACACGACGCGACGTTAACGAGAGGCTAGAGGTTTGGAGACATTCCCTTGAGTCTAAAGGTTTCAGGTTAAGCAGGATGAAGATGGAATACCTCGAGTGCAAATTTGGGGCCGAGCCGATGGAAGCGGGAGTGGTAGTGAGGCTTGAATCTCAAGTCATCACTAAGAGGGGTAGTTTCAAGTATGTTGGGTCAGTTATTTAAGGTATTGGGGAGATCGACGAGGATGTCACTCACCGTATAGGGGTAGGGTGGATGAATTGGAGGTTAGCGACGGGAGTCCTGTGTGACAAGAAAGTTCCACCGTTACTAAAAGGTAAGTTTTATAGAGCAGTGGTTAGGCCTGCCATATTGTATGGGATCGAGTATTGGCTGGTTAAGAACTCACACATCTAGAAGATGAAAGTAGCAGAGATGAGGATGTTGATGTGGATGTGTAGGCATACAAGGATAGATAAGATTAGGAATGAAGATATTCGAGAGAAGGTGGGCGTGGACCCCATATAGGACAAGATACGGAAGCAAGACTCAGATGGTTCGGGCACATTCATAGGAGGAGCACTGATGCGCCGGTGAGAAGGTGTGAGCGACTGGCTGTGGTAGGCAAGAGGACAGGTAGAGGGAGACCTAAGAAGTATTGGGAAGAGGTGATCAGACAGGACATGGCACGACTTAGGATTACTGAGGACATAGCCCTTAACAGGGAACTGTGGAGGTCGAGTATTAAGGTTGTAGGTTAGGGGAAAGTTGTGGATATTTCTACGGTGCACTAGAGTAAGACTGGCCTGTTAGGAGTTAGTCTTAGGATGCTACTGATCAGCTATTGATGTAGGGCTTTATCTGTTGGATATTAGTATACCTTCCATTTTTTTCAGATTTACTATATTTCTTATATTGTTGTTATTTTGTTATTTTATGTTATGTTATGTATTTTATGTTATTTTATTATGATATATTGATATTACTAATATATCGTCTCTCGTTACTTCTTGAGTCGAGGGTCTTCTGGAAATAGCCTCTCTGTCCCTCGGGGTAGGGGTAAGGTCTGCGTACATATTACCCTCCCCAGACCCCACTTGTGGGATTTTACTAGGTTGTTGTTGTTATTGCATGCTAGTTATATAGAAGCGGAGTTTGGGAAAGACAATAGTTAGGCCAAACATATGCAGACATGCTAAACAAGACAGCAAATAGGTAAGTAAAGTGGGAACATGCTAATCATAGGTTTGAATGGGCAATACTAGACATGCTTGGCTAAGCAGTAGACAGAAACATGAACAGACTTAAGCCATATGAACTAAAGCAGTAAGTAAACACATAGGTTTGATTCTTAAAAATTAATTAGAAGCATACCTAGTTAAAGAATGAAAAGCACAAGATGTGAGAAAGGTAGTATGCAACTTCCAGCCTTGGCTTGCAGCCGGCTAGAATGGCAAAGATCTCATGTAGCAAACAGTGCGGAAAGAGAGCCTTTTAGAGTGTAAAAAGTAGTGGTTTTGAACTATTGTTCGTTGTCTATAAGTAAAAATAGGAGGGGGTTTATATAGTACTCAAAAGCTTAACAAAATAAGGTAAGAGATCAATCAAGTAGCAAATTAGGGAAGTTTGTGGAATCAATCACATATGTAAATCAGCAAGTCCTTCCCTTAATCAAGGGATAATCAAATCAACGGTAAAAGCATGCTATATATTTAAGAAAAATAATCAAGTAAGTTTTGGTTATAGAATAGGTAATTAGGGGTAAATGAACAGAAATTTCAATTAAGGGAACAATCAGTAAGAATCAGCAAAATACAAACAAGGCAAAGGAAAATTAATTAAGGCAAGCAGTTCATTCAAATCGAGTAGAGAGGTAAGAATCAAAAGTTTTAAGAGAAAGTGTTCAAATTAAACCAGGAAATAAAGAATTCAGAATAATCAAGGGTTCAATCAAAGCGAAAGTCATGAAAGAGTCAATAAGTTTAGCATATAAAATAAGGCAAAACATGAGTAGTCAGGATTCGACACATAACTTTAACGAAATAAAAAAAGTTAAAACGATAATGATTCAAAGAGAAAGATGCAGGTCTTAACATGAATAGTCAGGATGAACACAAGAATATAGAATCAGTGAAAGGTTGAACTAAGAAATTCTATAAAAGCATATTACGGCGAGAAAATCATGAGAAATCATAAGAAACCAAAGCAAGGTCACAGTCGATATACCAGTACCCATAAACCAAACGAAGAACATCAGAAAAATAGGGTTTTTAGTACAACATAGTTAAGGTTGTCGCAAAACATACAAGATCAGTCAAACATATGAGAAGCAGAAGATCAAATACTAAAAAAAACAAAAAAAACATTTCGTAAAAAGAAATTCCGGATACCCTAGTTTAGAAAAAGATGAAAATAAATTTAATGTCGTACGATTCTTGTAAAGAATCTCAATGTTGTTATAAAACTCACATGAAGCAAGTCCAAATCATCTCAGATCTGTACAGATCTAAGAGGTTCAAAAAAAATGAGGGATTCAAAGAGAACAACACAGAGGTGATGAAACATGCTTAGAAACCCGTAGATCGTAGTCAATATAGGACGATCTTACTCGGAATCACACTGGAATGGCCTGATATAGGCGAGAAAGGAACCATAGATGCAAGCCACTTAGCCCTTGTCCCTTGAGGACCCTGGAGATGGCAAGAATAACGTGAGAGAGTCCATTGGAGGCCTGGGAGGTGGTGAGAAATCACTGTAGATAGCCATAGGTGAAGTGAGGGTTAGGTTTGAGAGCATTTGAGAGAGGAGAGGGATTTCAGGGCGGTGGATGGTGGAGAATGATTGGGTTTTGGGCGGTCTTTTAGTTTATTTTAGGAAGGGTCATTTGTGGCCATTGATCTCTATGATCAACAACCGAGATTAAAGGGTATTGGGGCTGGATTGAGTCTTCAGGGTTTGGGATAGGTAATTTTAATTAAAAATTGGGCTGGTATTGGGTCTCAATAGAGTTGAAATTGAAATAAAATAGGCCAAATTTTAAATAGCCAGTTTTAATAACTATATAATTTATAAAAATAATGAATGATTACCAAAAAAATAATTTGTGTACTAAAATGATTTAAAATACTTATTTAACATTTTAAAAATATAAAACACCATTTTATCCATCAATAATTTAATTATGTACTGGTATGGGCTATTATTACAAAGATATGCAATTAGCCTAAAAATATAAATATAATTACAAAAAATTCACTAAAAATTTTTAAACTATTTTGGCATAAATAAAGAATTTAGATGACTAGATCACCACAAAAATAACTTGTAGGATAATTATTGAACATTTTATCAATAAAAAGAGAAGAAATAAATCACTTTGGAGCTTTTAAAAATTATAGAAAAATAATAAAAATGTTTATGCATGCTTATAACTACATATTTGCTATTTTGAAAGAATATATATGTATTAAAAAGTATATGAGGAAAAATTAGGTATCAACAGTTGTCCCTCTTTACCTGAAGGATGAAAGAGTTTTCGGGTAAAGAAATGATGGCCAATTTTAATCAAATAGGATGTTTTGAAAGATAGAGGCCGGACTCCGATCTTGAGTTGCCTACATATCCCTGGTTTTACAGGAATCAGGCCATATGTAGTTCCGCATTCATTGGCGGAACATACTGATTGTTATTGCAGGAACGGTCACGAGGCGCGAGAGCGGTTAAGTTTGGGATAGTTGAAGGAACTAGAGCGAGGTCACTCTTTCTAGGACAGTGGTTGCTTGCTGATCACCTACAGATAAAGAGATGCGACAAACATGTATTTGTGCAAAAATTTAAACATGATGCAGATTCCCTTTGGACCCTGAGAGCTGTCTTTGGACGGTTAAGGATGACGTCCTCGAACCATGATGTCCTGGGCCATGAATTTTTTAGTGAGGGATTTACAAGCCATGAAATGGTGTTCTTAGGCCATGCAGATAATGCCTCCGAACCATGATGCCTTTGAATAATGATATGCAGATTTGGGGGATCCTCATGCGATGGCATGGTGTCTTTCGGCTATGAGGATGATGCCTTTAGACTATGATGCACGTGGATAGATTGGCTATATTTCAGCCTATGATATGTAATAACATGATGTTAATAAGACAAGGCTTAGTCTTGTGAAATGGAGGGCAGAACTTAGCCCGATTGAAAAGCAAATACATAGTACTAGAAATAGAGCAATATTTGTGCATGGATGGAGAGTGCTTAGTCCCATGCAGTTAGGGAGGCAAGGATTAGCCTCATGAAAATGTGATGGCAAGGATTAGCCTCATGCAAATGTGGAGGAAAGGATTAGCCTTATGCAAATGTGGAGGCAAGGATTAGCCTCATGCAAGATTGGGAGGCAAGGATTAGCCTCATGAAAATAGGGAGGCAAGGATTAGCCTCATGTAATTATGAAAGCAGGGATTAGCCTCATGCAATTAGAGAGGCATGGATTAGCATCATGCAGGATATGGAGAGGCAAGGATTAGCCTCATACAATTAGGGAGGTAGGGATTAGCCTCGTGCAGGATATGGAGAGGCAAGTATTAGCCTCGTGCGGGTAAGGGGGCAGGGATTAGCCTCATGCGAGTAGGGGAGGCAAGGATTAGCCTCATACAAATAGGGAGGTAAGGATTAGCCTTATGCAAGATATGGAGGTAGGGATTAGCCTCGTGCAAATGGGGAGGTAAGGATTAACCTCATGCAGATATGGACGCAGGGATTAGCCGCGTGCAGATGGGGAGGCAAGGATTAGCCTCGTGCAGATATGGAGGCAGGGATTATCCTCATTTAAGATAGGGAGGCAAGGATTAGCCTCATGCAAATATGGAGGTAGGGATGAGCCTCATACAAGATATGGAGGCAAGGATTAGCTTCGTTCAGGTGGGAGGTAGGGATTAGCCTCATGCAGATAAGGAGGTAAGGATTAGCCTCATGCAAGTATGGAGGCAGGGATAAGCCTCATGCAAATGGGGAGTCAAGGATTAGCCTCATGCAAATGGGAGGCAAGGATTAGCCTCATGTAAATGGGGAAGCAAAGATTAGCCTCATGCAATTGGGGAGGCAAGGATTAGCCTCATGCAAACAAGGAGGCAAGGATTAGCCTCATGTAAACAAGGAGGCACGGATTACCCTCATGCAGGTATGTGGGACATGGCTTGGTCCTATGCAAAGAGTGAGTAGCAAATAAGTAGCATATGTCTTACCTGGAGATATATTCGGTGTCTGATAGCCTGATTGACAGTGATCTTGTTACGTGTATTTATTTGCAGAATCTATTGCTACGTCAAATGTACCTGCATTCAAAGAAAAATTATAAGTTTTGTGAGGGGGGAAGTTGGTTCATGCTTCTATCCATTGGCCTTGCTTTGCTCCGTTATGTGGCCCTTTTGAGTTTCCTGGGTAACTTGAATGTTACGAAAATAGAGTTTTCGAAAATATGCAATTGTTGATAAAAAATAGAGTCATTTAGAAAGATATTGAAATATCAAGTAATTTTAGATGAACTAGTGATTGTAACACATTTCAGAGACACTGCAACTTCTTATGTTGGAGTTTTAAGGGTCCTCAAAATTCTGCCCCAGTTTGGTTGATGATCCTTCGGCCGCTTGCGAGTAATGAGCCTTGTTGAACCTCCTTCAAAATTTTGAGAATCTTCTGCCCCCGTTTCTTAATTAATTTCTGACTGTCTAACATATGTTGGCGTTGGTTGGACTTGTTCTGAAATTTTGAGGGTCCTCCTCAAAATTCTGCCCCAGTTTCTTATCTTGGGGGGAGGGAGATGAAATTTTATTATAATATGACTAAACCCATAATGCTACCTACATATCCCCTCTTAAACGGGAATCAGGTCAAGCGTAGTTCAATTTCATCAGATGAGGAAATGTAAATAGTCTAAGCATAGTATCTCTTGACTGCGCCAGAATTGATTGGTTTTGGACAAATTTCTCCATCCATTTTTGCAAGTATGAGTACTCCTGCCAGCACCCTGTGAACCATGTAAGGACCTTGTCAGTTGGGAGATAATTTCCCTTTGTCTTCATCTTGATGTAGGAAGATCTTCTTCAGCACCAGCTGTCCTGGTGCAAATTATCTTGGTTTGACCCTTTTGTTGAAAGCTCTGGACATTCTATTCTGGTAAAGCTATCCGTGACACACTGTGTTCATCCTCTTTCTATCGATAAGGGCCAATTGTTCATAGCGGCTTCTTATCCATTATGCATCGCTGAGTTTGGGTTCCTATATAATCTTTAAAGAAGGAATTTCTACCTCGGCTGGGATGACATCTTCGGTGCCATAAACTAACATGCAGGGAGTTACTCCGGTTGACGTGTGAACTATAGTGCAGTATCCCAATAGAGGTAAAGGTAGCTTCTCGTGCCATTGTTTTTGGTTTTCTACCAACTTTCTCAGTATCTTTTTGATATTTTTGTTGGCGGCTTCCACGGCTTCATTCATTTGAGTTCTATAGGCAATGGAATTTTTGTGCTTGATTTTGAAAGTTTCACACATGGCTTTCATCAAATCACTGTTGAGGTTGGCGGCAGTATCAGTGACAATGGACTCGGGAACTCTCGAATCGGCAAACAATACAGTCTTTGACAATGTCTGCGATGAATTTCTTGACTACAGCTTTGTAATATGCAGCCTCTACCCACTTTTTTAAGTAATGAATGGCTACTAGAATAAACCTATGTCCGTTTGAAATAGTGGGTTTAATCGGACCAATGAAATCCATTCCCCAGGTGGCGAATGGCCAAGGTGAACTTGTTGCATTGAGCTTATTTGGCAACACTTTTATTATATCAGTATGTACTTGACATTGGTAGCATTTTCAGACATACTGGATGCAATATATCTCCATGGTCATCCGAAAATAACCTGCTCTTAGTATCCTCTTGGCCAAGACAAAGTCATTCATATGTGGGCCGCAGGTCCCAGCATGTATCTCCTCAAGTAGATTAGAAGCTTCTTTTGCGTCAACACATCTTAGCAATCCTAAATCAGGAGTTATCCTGTAAAATTTCCTCCGCTGTGGAAAAAGTGATCGGACAATCTTCGAAGTGTGCATTTCTGAGTGGGGTTTGTATGCTCCAGATATTCTCCTTTCGCCAAATACTCCTTGATGTCATGGAACCAAAGCTTTCCATCTGTCTCTTCCTCGATGTGGGCACAATAAGCCAGTTGATTATGGACCTTTACTGGGATGAGATCAATGAAGTTTTTATTCGCATGTTGTATCATAGATGACAAAGTGGCCAATGCATAGGCAAACTCATTCTGAATTCTGGGTACATGCCAAAACTCTATCTTGGTGAACCTCTTTCTCAATTCCTGCACATGGTGCAGATATGGCAATATTTTAGAATTCTTGGTGGCCCACTCTCCTTGTACCAGGTGCACAAGCAAATCTGAATCCCCCATTACTAGCAGCTCTTGAATGTTCATGTCGATTGCCATGTTGAGTCCTAATATGAAGGCTTTATACTATGCCATGTTGTTAGTGTAGGTAAATCTGAGTTTAGCAGATATCACATAATGCTGACCTATTTCTGATACCAAAACTGCTCTAATTCCCACTCCCTTAAAGTTTGCAGATCCGTCAAACAACATCCTCCAACCGTCGTATGCTTCAGTAATGTCCTATCCTACAAATGACGCCTTTTTGTCAGGAAAATATGTTTTCAAGGGTTTGTGTTCTCCTCCCACCGAATTCTCAGCAAGATGATTGGCCATTGTTTCTCCTTTGACCGCCTTTTGAGTTACGTAGACGATATCAAACTCACTCAATAGTATCTGCCATTTAGCCAACTTCCCGGTCGGCATGGGTTTCTAAAATATATACTTCAAAGGATCCATCCTAGATATGAGGTATGTGATATGGGCATAGAAGTAATGCCTCAACTTCTGGGCTGTCCAGTTCAAAGCACAACAAATGCGTTCCAGCAGAGAGTACCGTGCTTCATAAGGTGTGAACTTCTTACTTAAGTAGTATATGGCTTTCTCCTTCCCCCTGTCTCATCATTTTGTCCCAGAACGCATCCGAAGGCTCCATCCAATACAAATAGATAGAGTATCAAAGGTCGTACTGGCTTTGGTGGGACCAAGATTGGTGGTATGAATAGATATTCCTTGATTTTGTTAAAATCTTTCTGATAATCTTCGGTCCAGCTTGCATCAGCATCTTTCCTTAGAATCTTGAGGATGGGTTCACATATGACTATGGACGGTGCTATGAAGCGACTGATATAATTGAGATGCCTAGGGATATTATGACGTCATTTTTGCTCCTAGGCGGTGGTAACTACTAAATAAGCTTGACTTTAGATGGATCTAGCTCGATCCCTCGACGGTTGACAATGAATCCCAACAACTTTTCTGCAGGAACCCCGAATACACACTTGGTAGGGTTCAATTTCAAGTTGTACCTCCTTAGTCTGTTGAAGAACTTTCTCAAGTCTGCTATGTGGTTTGCGACCCTCTTGGATTTGAGGATTACATTGTCAACATATACCTCTATCTCCTTGTGTGTCATATCATGGAAGATGGTTGGCATGGCTCTCATGTAGGTATCCCCAACATTTTCAGACCAAATGGCATCATCTTGTAGCAATATACCCAAGGGATTAATAAAAGCTATTTTCTTCACGTCTTCTTTGTCCATCCAGATCTGGTGATAACCCGCGAAGCAATCTACAAAAGATTGGAGTTCATTCTTGGTGCAATTATAGATCAGGATGTGTATGTTTGGCAGTAGAAAGTCGTCCTTGGGACTTGCTTTGTTTAGGTCCCGATAGTCAACACACACTCTGTATTTTCCATCTTTCTTCGGAACTGGCACAATGTTGGCTAACCAGGTTGGGTACTCAACTACCCTGAGAACTTTGTCTTTGATCTGCTTGGTAACCTCCTCTTGATTTTTGGGCTCATGTCTGGTTTCAACTTCCTGATTTTCTGCTTCACCGACGGGCACATTGGATTGGTAGGTAACTTGTGAGCCACTATGGACGTGCTCAAACCTGTGATGTCATCATATGACCATAAGATAATGTCCTCATATTCTTTTAGGAAACAGATATACTCTGTTGGTGATAAGTGAATGTTGATGCGAGTCTCTTTGACGGTCTCGGCGTTCCCCAAGTTTACTACTTCGGTTTTGTCCAGATTGTACTTAGTCTTATTCTCAAAGTTTTCCACTTCCATGACAACTTCCTCGGGTATCTCGTCTTTTTCATCCGAATTACTGTTCTCATGTTGTGTTGCCTCATTACATGTCATAGTCACCGGTTCATCAGGAAAAGTAATAATAATGCTATAGAAAGAAAAACTGTAGTAAATAGTAATGAATAATAAAGCAAAATGCATTTGATTAAAATTAAACAATATCCAAGCGAATACGGCTTGATGAATCGAGCATTTTTTTGAAACAGGCAAGCCTTTAAAACAAAGCTGCTGAAAATTTTAAATGCTTAGAGTGGCTATAGAAATAAAATTTGCCAAGCTACCCAGGGACTCGGCGGGCCCGAGATGGTGTGGCGGTCCAGTTCCTAAGAACAGATCCTTTCTCTATAGCCTGAATAGCGAGTCCTTCTTCCTTGTCCTCCTCAATTATTGCACTGCAGTCCATGTCTTTGTCTTCCAAGAACAGATTCTTCAATCCAGCCAGTGCTTCCTCTTCTGTAGTTCCCATATTGTATCACCTTGGTGAAAGGCTTGATCGAGATATGGCACTGGATGCTCAAGAGGGTAGTATGGTCCATGCCATGGAGGTGACCAATCGTTATACTCTTTCCATGTGTACTAATATCCGAGCCCAAAGGTACCCTTCAACCGTATTAGCTTAGTGATACCTTAAAGATTCTTCCTAAGCCCTTTATCGGGTTCGTACCCAGACCATGCCAGTATGCGCTCTATTTTACTGCTCCACTATTTATCTTTCTCGTCGGCATTGACATGTTAAATGTGATGATAGGTTTCCCCTCCTAGCCTTCTTCTATTTCCAATAACTGTGATGGTTTGATTGGTGTAGATGGGATTACTCCCATCCCCGTAAATGATAACCTCCTGACGATTTCGTTCAAACTTTACGGATTGATGGAGTGTGGACGCCATAGCCCTAGTGTCATAGATTCATGGTCGGCCTAACAGAAGATTGTATGAGGCCGGTATGTCGAGCACCTGAAATTCAACGTCGAACCAAGTTGGGCCCATCTGCAAGCACAGGTTAATCTCTGCGATCGTGGCCCTTTCAGACCTATCGAAAGCTTTAACATTCATGTTTCCTTCCCGTATTTCATGAAAACCTTTGTCCAATCTTTTTAGAGTGTCCGACGGACAAATATTAAGGCTTGAACCCCCATCAACCAAGACCCTGGTAATGAAGTAGTCTTCGCATTGCACTATAAAGTGCAGTGCCCTATTGTGATTCAGACCCTCAGGTGGCAACTCATCCTCGTGGAAAGTGATTTTGTGACTTTCCAACACCTCTCCTGTCATGTTAGACATCTCTCTTCTAGTGATGTTATTAGGCATGTAAGCTTCGCTCAACACTTTCATCAAAGCATTCTTGTGTGCTTCTGAATTTTGTAACTATGGCAGGATGGATATCTAAGATGGGTTTTTGTTCAAATGGTCAATGATAGAATATTCCCTTGCTTGCACTTTCCTCCAAAGGTCATCTGGCCCTATATCAATGACAGGCTACTTGGCAGTAGTATCCTTACTTGGTCCTCCCAGGTGCTTAGGTGTGTAGATTCTCTCGGTCCTGGTCATTCCTTGTGCGGCATCGGCTTCCTCCATCTTTACCTTTCCTTTGCACCAAGCTTCAGCAACATAGTCCCAGTGTATCTCTTTTGAGTGGAAAGGATGTGTGGTTAATACTGTCACGGTGAAAGGTGTGGCCACTTTCACTCTAAATAGAGCAGGGGTGGCAGCAGGCAGAGCTACCTCTACGTCAAACGAAACTGGCATAGTTACCTCAACCTCGATCGGTGACTGAGTCTGTACCACAATAGGGGTAAGTGTAACTGGGGCTTTGAAGTCATCACCTTCCCAAATAAGCCCAATTGACCCCTCATGGTCCCATTCTTCGTTCGTCTCTATCATATGTATTCCACCACCTATGTGATCAGGGAGAAGGTTTTATCGAACATTAGGTATGGCCTCCTTTTCCTGTATAACCTTGTTCACAATTAGTGTCTGGATTTTTTATTTCAATGCTCAGCACTCGTCAATGGTGTGCCCTTTCATACTAGAATGGTACGCACAAGTTTTGTTAGGATTGACCCATTGTGATGGATTCTCTAGTGCCACAGCGGGAATAGGAGTGACGTGACCTGCAACTTTCAACCTTCATATAGCTGGTTAATGGGTTTAGTGATTTCGGTATATTGTCTAAGTGGCTTGCAGTCAAAATTGGGTCTTGGTATTGGATAATGTTGGTGAGTTAGAGGCGATTGGAAATAAGGTGGCTGGGAGTTATAAGCATGATAGACAGTGGCTGGTTGGAAGTATCTGGGAGATGATGGTTGATATGTAGGTAGTGGTGTTTGGTATGTGGATGGAGGTGTTTGATATGTGGGTGGAGGTGTTCGATAGGTAAGTTGAGATTTTGGGCCTTGTGCCACCATTACTGCCCCAACGTCTTTCTTCTTTGATATGCCGCCTGATTGCAATGCTTTATTTATGGCCTCCAATGCCACAAAATTTGTTACCATCCCGCTTTTGACGCCTCCCTCAATCCTTTGCCCAAGCTTAATGATATCGGAGAATTTATGGTTTTCAATAAACATCAACCTTTCGCAATACTGCGGGTCATGTGCTTTGACAAAGAACTTGTTCATTTGTTCTTCCTCCAAAGATGGCTTGTCCTTAGCTGCTTCCAACCTCCAGCAGGTAGCATACTCGCAAAAAGTCTCAGTGGGTTTCTTCTTGAGATTCTGGATATAGAAAACCTCTGGTGCATTATTTGTGTTGAACCTGAATCGGTCCATGAAATATAATACCATACCTACCTAGTTAGACCATTTCTTCGGATCCTGGCTAATGTACCAAGACAAAACATCACTAGTACCTACCTAGTTAGACCATTTCTTCGGATCCTGTCTAATGTACCAGGACAAAACATCACTAGTAAGACTCCTCATGAGGAGCTTCATCCAGATCTTCTCGTCCTTTTCGGCCCCGAGAAGCTTGTTGCATTAGGTCCTTAGATGAACCCTAGGATCTCCTGTGCTATCGAACATCTCAAACTTAGGAGGTTTGTACCCTTCCGGCAGTTCCATATCTGGCTATATGCATAGGTCTTCATAATTCAAGCCTTCTATCCCTTTGCCGCCTTTGACACCCTGAACCCGACTTGTCAATTTCTTGAGTTCTTCAGCCATGTTTTTAATGAGCTGGCCCTTCTTTGAGGATTCTGGTGCATAGGAAGCTGGTTGAGTAGAGTGAACTATGGTCTCCATATATATGGGGTTGTTCTGATGAGTGCCAAGGACTTGGGTGTAGTGATGGTCATTGGTTGAGTTTTGAGGGTCGGGGATAGGTTGTGGCATATTTTGGGGAGTATGCTAAGTGGCGGTTTGTGGGTATTGGATTGGTTGGTGGTGGTGTTGTGGTGGAGTTGGAATTGGTAAGGTATTGAGATTTTGAGGTGGGGTTGTGTATGGATATAGTACGGGAGGGTTTTGTGGATGTTTGTTTGATGTGTTTTGGGAACGTGTCGGGTTCTTTGTGTTCTGTTGATTGATGTTAGGGAAATTCAGGGTAAGTGATAAATTTTCCAAGTTGTGAACCTGCTCTAGGTATCTTTGTAGCTCCAGTATCTTTTGTTCCATTCTCAAGACTAGATCATTTAGTGCCGGAGTACTCAGACCGTCTAAAGTTTCTGCTTTCTCAACATTTTCCTTCGAATACCACTTAAATTGTCCATTTTTGTTTTTCCTTTACTCTTTGTATTGCTTGGAGGAGGAGGAGGAGGAGGGCCTCTAGATCTGGTATGATACGTTGATGATGATAGTATGAGTGAACCAACCTAAGGGGATGGGAATAATCAAAAATAAGGAAAAACAAAAAGGTAACAAGTTAGTGAGGATTTTGAAGTGTTGTAGTATTTAAACACATATTGCGGGAATGTAAATTCGCATCCTAATTTTGGAGCCTCGTTGTGCCCAAGGTAGGCCTAGCAACAAATAAATTTAGAGAACTTTAGATGCTAACAAATTCCTCATTTCATAATATAAAAATAGACGAATTGCAAAACGACATTAAGATAAAATAAGTCACTACTGGCACTTGGACTTATTACATTTTAGGAAAGCAAATAAATCTAGCCTATTTGGTCCCATAAGGACCTTCCCTAGATTCGATCTTCCTGACTCCATCATACAGGTCCCCCAGCTTGCGCAGACCCAGCAGCAAGTAGGCTCTGGCCATATGTCCTTCTTCAGCTCCTTCAGCGTTCTGTCAATCCTCAATCATCTTTATGACTTTACCTTCCAGCTCCACTATTCCTTGCTCCAGATATTCCAGCTTCCTATTGGACGTGACTGCCATTTCTTTCCACTCTTGGATCAACCTCACATTCCTCTCATGTATTTTCCGGTGCTCATTCTCAGAGTCGTGGACCCTCTTACGCAGCCTGTTATATTTGACTTGAGCTTCAGCTTCCTCGTCTATGATTCTATTCCCTCGGCCAGCTCCCAGCATCAACATTCCTTTTAGATTGTCTTCTAACCATACTGGGTAGAGAGGTTCACACCCTAAATGACACCTATCAGCCTCAATGGTGTTCTTTTCCACAATGATTTTGTAGTGCCACGTGTGCTGAGCTTGGTACATGTAAGTAACGTCATCGTCTTGAAAGTCTTCTCTAAAATGACTCATCTTGGCAACCCTTGGCACAACCTATTTCCTGCCCGCTTGCCTGATAACTCAGATAGGGATATAAGGGTATATCCTTATCAACACTAAGTGTAAAGCGTCCCTTGATCTGATGATAAATTCGTTTGTCGGGAACTATTCAAACATCCATTGCACTTTCTCCTCAGTCAGATTGTCGAAGAATTCCACCCACTTTTTGGCACTTTCGGTTAAGCAAACCTTTCCGAAATATAGGTCATCCGCTCGGGGTGATGGAAGGCAATATGGTCATTCCAAGCCTTTCGCAGAAGTTCCTGGAGATACTGCCCTTTTTTACGTTTTTTGATGATAGGATATAATTACGTTTTTTAGTCGATTATTACACTCTAATTTACTGCACTTTAGTTGAGTTTGCATATTAATCGCCAGTGTTTTGCACTAACAGTGTATTTTATGCCTTGTAGGAGTGATTTCGAGCTATATAGATGTTATGGAATGAATTTAAGTGATTTGGAGCTTTGAAGTCTGAGTAAAATCTCAACGAATTAAGCCGGGATCAGGTTCGGGGGTCAAATTTGATAATTAAGTACGAACGAAGACTCGAGGACGCATATTGTGCATTGTCTAGTAAAATAGACATAACTCTTTTCTCAGAACTCCATTTGGGCTCCAAAATATATGGTTTGAAAGCTAACTTAAAGGAATACAACTTTTAAGTTTTATGTTTTTCCAAAGTCTAAACGGAACAGGGTTAAACATTGCGATTACAGTAGGACCGCGGTAGAACATTACCAAAGATTCAGAGGACCTATTTTGCTGCGGTCCCGGCGTAACCGCGGTGGGACCGCAGCAGAACAAGTAAATTTCAGGGACCAAAGTGCAAAACACGGGATTTTAAGCCCTAAACCCTATGTTAAACGTAGGAGGCCGACCAAGAACAAAAAGGGGACATATTTTGGACACAAATTAGACCTAAGGAGGCAAGAATACATTGAGAGCAAGGCGGGGAATTCTTCAACAAGTTTTTCCTTCCTCTTCCTATTTTTCATTGTTGGTTATGATTTTTAGTATTGTAGTTTTACTTACCATTATGAATAGCTAATTCGTTTTTTAGGGTTTTGGTGAAACCCGTTGGGGATGAATTGGTTGTTATATTAATATAGTATTGAATTGGTTGTTTATCTCTATTTGTTCAACTACGTTTTGATCGTGGTTAATTGAAAGGATCCTCAACTAGCCATTCCTATTTATTATGTATCTGTTTGAGAGAGAATTCATATTTAGGTAGTTGTTTTAACAACATCACTCCCGGAGTATAGGCGAGAGTCATAAACGAGGGTTGAGAGGTTGGATTAGAGATAACGATACCTCGAGTGCGATCTAAGTGAACTGTAATGCGAATCTAGCTGGCGTAGCTTGAGAGAGTGCGTCTAGTAAATTATCATAATTGCTTGAGAGAGATTTATGATAGCTGGAGAGTTCGTGATTGATAGAGGTAACTAAGTCAAATCTATAAGAAACATACAACTAAGGAAATCAATAACGGGGGAAACCATTACCTTAGACCTTTATTCCAATTGTTTACAATTCAAGAATAGTTAGTTTTCAGCTGTTTATTTATTTTCAATCTTGTCTTCGTGGTGATATTAAACAAATACGACTAAGACTTAGTTTTCTGTGGGATTCGACTCCAGAATTTTAGACCGGATTATATTTGCAACAACTGCTTATCATTTTTAGGACTAGAGTTGGGCGTGATCAATGTTCTAATAACCACAACTGCAACAATAAGTTACAGCCCTCGAAATATTTGATCCCTCTTTGATAGCGTTCTAGAGTCCTGTAGATGTCGGCTATGATCATGGGGACTATGGTGTATGTTTGTCTGTTGATTCCTTCCATTAATTTCTTGGTGACCATGTCCAACCTAGTGTGGATTCTTTCCTTTTCATTGGGAACACTATCAGGCCCAAGAAGCATACAATGCATACGAACACTTGCGGTGGATGTGGCCCAGGGAAGTGAGAGAGATCTCGCCATGGTAAGTACTGAAGAACTTGCTATGGCCATACCTCTCATACAGATACTCGAAGGGTATGTAAGATTCCTTTAGGTATCTCAAGTCAGTATTTTTCTTCAACCCCATCATCTTTAAAAACAATTTACCAATACAGTTCTCCGACACTAATAACTTGGGTCTATCCCAAGTTAATCCCGTAAGCCCTCCAATTGTCTTCTAGAAGTGGTGTCATTTCTATGTAGCCAAAATGAAACACAGCCCTTTCACTATCCTAGAATAAAGTGGCAGCCTCGATCAGCGTGTTGTTTGGATCAATGTCAAATAGAGGAGGTAAATTTCCTAAGTACTTTCGTACGTGTTTCTTGTAACTTGAGGAAAGGTCCTCTCACCAATCTAGTGGCAATGGTGGAATGTTGTTGACCATACCGAATCTAGGGACCTCGTGCCTCGTTTTCTGCAAAACAAAAAGTTTAGTCCCTTATCCACCACCAGACTCGACTATTTATACATTTATGATTAGCACATTGACATTTAGTTCTCCAAATTAATGCACAAAACGTGGTTGTGTCTTTTGGGATTAGGGAAACCTCAGTGGACTTTTAGATAAGTCTTGTCTTAAAGGGTTATTATGTGGACAACACATTAACTCGGCTAGGTTTGACCATGATGCATGCACAATTACAATTAGAGTAAGGTTACTATGGGGTCTAGACTGGTACCCTCAAGCGGACAACTTGAGGGGGGAAAGGCACGGAATCGTCAACTGCACTGCTGATCGACTAGTTTTACTACAAATAAGCCTTTCTGAATTTAAGGGTAATAAATTGGAAGAGTGAAATCACTCATCAAGCATTGCAATAGGATTTTGATACGCATGTGGAGTAAATGCAATAACAACAGTATGTTGTCAAGTATTTGCACCTAAGGAAATAACAAATGCAGTATTTAAATAATTGAAAGACGGTTACAGAAGGAGAAAACAAATAAACATGTCAGTTTCAGGGAAATAAAGAAATCATAAATTCTCATAAAATAAACAGTTAGATTCAAATAAGGGAAAGGGTACATGGGATAGAGCATGCTTGGACTAATTCACAAAAAAATAAGTTCATTATGGTAAGAGCTTAAATATCCCTAGCAGAGTCGCCATGCTGTCGCGCCCCCCTTTTTTCCTCCTCACGAAGAACATCCGGGTTTCGACATTTCATGTTGGAAATAACTCTTTTTCTTTTGGGAATTGAGTTTTTTAAGAGTCTCCACCTAATGAATTATGGTGCTTTAGGGCACCTTGAGCAATTAAATCATGGACTAGTTGTGTTACCAGAGATATAGGGTAAGGGCTTGAAATAACCTTGAGGGGAAGGTGTTAGGCACCCCTCGCGCTCTACAACGGTGAGTCTCGGTCGAACTTATACTCATGTGAATTAGTCAAATAAACAGATAAATAGTTTTTGCCACCTACTTGCAAGTAAAGGCATGTTTTGACATTTAAGTAATGAAACAAGGAAAAGGGTTTGAACAGGTTGCACATATATAAAGAAAAGTAAATTCTTTTAAACAACAGGAGTTAAGAAAGGGGTCCTAGGTTGGTTAGACTACAGAATCACCCCACACAATGCCTTGTAATCACTCCTCAATAAGGGGCTACACATGACAATAGTGCGTAGTCATGATATCCTTACTACCCAATTCCCTCCCCTTGGTCATAGCCTAAAGCATTATAATAACCTTGAAAGATATCATATGCGTGCACTACTCGTCCCTTCCTTGTGGCCCTGGAGGTATTTAGGACCTTTAATTTCAGGTAGTTCGAGACCATCCTAAGGTGTTTAAAAGAAAAAAGTCTAGGCGTCAAACAAAACAAGTAGGACTGTATTTAAAAAAAGCAACTAAAGGCTCACATTTACCTCCACAAATGTAACAAACAAATGCACGTCTCAGACGATTGTTTTTAAGTATTTGAGAGAAAAACTTAGAACATGATATCTAGGTGGACTGAGAGTATACGGCATGAGTTAGGACCAAGTGTGAAAGACCTATTAGCTTGCCTTTTAAACCTGTGAATGCGAGCAATTTTAAATAACAAAAAGCGGTTTTATAGCTGCAGGATTTTAATCGCCCTATAGGCTTGCCTATGCGCATAACAGCAACGTCCTAAAAGCATGATATCTATTAGGAATGCAGTAAAACAGTGATCAATTTTAAACGGATAACTTGAGATCCTATAGGCATGCTTTCTTGCAGTACTAATTTAAGGTAGTATTTGAAAAATTATTTAATAAAGCGGATAGATTAATTAAATTAAACTAATTCGGAATAAACAAACATGTATTAAACATATTTATTTAACTAAACTGGTTTTAAGTTCTATAGGCATGATTTTTATTAGAGATGATTTTAATTCCTATATGCCTGATATTTAATTATTAAAAGCCATTTAAACCCTATAGACATGGTTTCTAATTGTGTGGAAGTAAAGCAAACATAACAAACATATTTGAATCGACACAACCCTATAGGCATGGTATCTACCCAGTTTTATCCATAATATATATACTACTATCCCTTTTCACTAAACTCCCCACTGTTTGTTTACAATAATTATAATATACCAATGAATTAAATAAAAATAAATAAATAAACAGGAGTTAATCTATAAGGAGCATGCAGCAGGCCCAAATAATTTCCAAGCCTCCAATAGCCTCAAATGCCAAAATTCCATAGCCAATCTCTTGTCTAGGTATGTCAGAGTTCCCTAAGGACCTCAAGGATCCCGGGTAATACTCACACCTAGACCTTTTCTCAAATAATAACTGATTTAGGTGCAGTGTGAAAAGGTCTGCTCTGACATGCCAGAGTTCAGAGAGATCTCAAGGATCTCAAGGCAGTACACATATCACAGGGGCAGAACCTAATATTCTAAGAGTAAGTGGAAGTGCATAACAATTGAAAGTGTTTAATAGAAAGGCCTTAAGACTGAAAAGAACTTTTGAATACCATTAGTGTTGAAACAGTTTGAGGAAAAGTGTGAAGAAAACAATTGGCAATCAGAACCAAGTCATAAAACAAGTTTCAGGAAAAACTTTCACACAAAGGGGATAGGGGGTTAGGAACATAGAGGGTATCTGTTAATGGAGCATACAAACGACAAGACATAGAGAGTTTTGAGGGGGTTCTACATATGCAACAAAGATCACAGCAAAAACAGGCATCACACAGCTAGAATTACTTTAAAGGGATTGACTAACTTAGTAGGAATGAAACAGAGCAGGCAAGAACTTAAATGAGCATGTTGGGCAAGTATTAACAATGGAGGCATGCTACTTATATAGAAGCAGAGTTTAGAAAAGGCAGTAGTTAGGCCAAACATATGCAGACATGCTAATCAAGACAACAAACAGGCAAGTAAAGCGGGAACATGCTAATCATAGGTTTGAATGGGCAATATTAGACATGCTTGGCTAAGCAGTAGACAGAAATATGAATAGACTTAAGACACATGAAATAAAGCAGTAAGTAAACACATAGGTTTGATTCTTAAAAATTAGGCAGAAGCATACCTAGTTAAAGAATGAAAAGCACAAGATGTGAGAAAGGTAGTATGCAACTTCCAGCCTTGGCTTGCAGCCGACTAGAATGGCAAAGATCACATGTAACAAAGAGAGCAGAAAGAGAGCCTTTTAGAGTGTAAAAAGTAGTGGTTTTCAAATATTATTCGTTGTCCGGAAGTAAAAATAGTAGGTGGTTTATATAGTAATCAAAATATTAACAAAATAAGGTAAAAGATGAATCGAGTAGCAAATTAGGAAAGCTTGTAGAATTAATCGCATATGTAAATCAGCAAGTCCTTCCCTTAATTAAGGGATAATCAAATCAATGGTAAAAGCATGCTAGGTATTTAAGGAAAAAAATCAAGTAAGTTTTTGGTATAGAGTAGGTAATTAGGGGTAAATGAATACAAGTTTCAATTACGGAAACAATCAGTAAGAATCAACAAAAATACAAACAAGGCAAGGTAAAATTAATTAAGGCAAGCATTTCAATCAAATCGTGTAGAGAGGTAAGAATCGAAAGTTTTAAGGGAAAGTGTTCAAATTATACCAGGAAATAAGGAATTCAAAATAATCAAGGATTCAATGAAAGAGAAAGTCATGAAAGAGTCAGCAAGTTTAGCATATAAAATAAGGTAAAACATGAATAATCAGGATTCGACACATAAATTTAACAAAACAAAAAAAACAGTTAAAATGACAATGATTCAAGGAGAAAGATACAGATCTTAACATGAATAGTCAGGATGAACACAAGCATATACAATCAGTGAAAAGTCGAACTAAGAAATTCAATAGAAGCATATTAGGGCGAGAAAATCATGAGAAATCACAAGAAACCAAAGCAAGGTCACAGTCAATATTCCAATACCCAGAAACCAAATAAAGAACATCAGAAAATTAGGGTTTTTAGTACAAGTGAGTTGAGGTTGTAGCAGAACTTACAAAATCAGTCAAACATATGAGAAGCAGAAGATCAAACATTGAAAAAAACAAAAAAAAATCAAACATTTTGTAAAAAGAAATTCAGGAAACCTTAGTTTAGAAAAAGAAAAAAATCTATTAAAAATCATACGATTCTTGTAAAGAATCTCAAGGTTGTTGTAAAACTCACAGGAAACAACTCCAAATCATCTAAGATCTGTACAGATCTAAGAGGTTCAGAAAAAGAAATTAGGGTTTCGAAGAGAACAACACAGAGATGAAGAAACATGCTTAGAAACCCATAGATCGTAGTCAATATAGGACGATCTTACTCGGAATCACACTGCAATGGCTTGAAATAGGCGAGAAAGGAACCATAGATGCAAGCCAACTAGCCCTGGTCCCTTGAGGACCTTAGAGTTGGCAAGAATAACGTGAGAGATGCCATTGGAGGCCTGGGTGGTGGTGAGAAACCACCGTAGATAGCCATAAGTGAGTGTCAGTGAGCGTTAGGTTTGAGAGCGTTTGAGAGAGGAGAGGGATTTCAGGGCCGCGGATGGTGTAGAATGATAGGGTTTTGGGGGGTCTTTTGGTTTATTTTAGGAATGGTCATCTGTGGTGATCTCTATGATCAACGGCCACTGGTATTGGGTTGGAATAGGGCTGAAATTGAAATAAAATAGGCCAAATTTTAAATAGCCACTGTTAATAACTATATAATTTATAAAAATAATAAATTATTTCAGAAAAACAATTTTATTGTACTAATATGATTTAATATGCTTATTTAATATTTTAAAAATATAAAAGTCCATTTTATACATCAATGATGTAATTATGCACTGGTATGGACTATTATTGCAAAGATGTGCGATTAGCCTAAAAATATAAATATAATTACAAAAAATGCACTAAAAATATCACTATTTTGGCATAAATAAACAATTTAGATGACTAAATCACCACAAAAATAACTTGAAGGATAATTATTGAAAATTTTATAAATAAAAAGAGAAAAAATAAATCACTTTGGAGCTTTTAAAACTTATAGAAAAATAATAAAAATGCTTATGCATGCTTATAATTGTCTATATGCTATTTTGAAAGTATATATATGTATTATAAAATATATGAGAAAATATTGGGTATCAACAGGTATTATCTCGAGGTTGTCATACTCGGCCCCGGTGTTCATCAAGCACTTTGATCTTCGAGCTTCATACTTTGCCTTCGGGCTCGAGCTCGGTCCATATTGAACTTGTTCTCAGCGTGACCCCTCGAGCCTACAAAATCGAGGGCACATGATTTTGACTATATACAGTAGGTAAATATTTTATTCATTTTACTTTTAAAATTTAATATATATGTACACACACACACACACACACATATATATATATATATATATATATATATATATATATATATATATATGTATGTATGTATGTATTCTATGTTGAATCCCCTTAGCTTCTTTAAGTGTCTACTTTTTATATTTTGATATTTTTTGGTGAAAATTCTAACTCCATCGGATATATGTGAAGCAAGTCGTTTTCTCCCTTTTTGGTGAAAAATATATCCCCGAAAATATCTTCTCCGGCAACCAAATAGTTTCAAGATACATTTTTCAAAGAATATACCCAAGATACAATGTTTGTTTTTTTGTTTGAGAACTGGAGACGTACGAGAACAAATCATAAAATCTCTACAAAGAACATAGTTATAGTGTGAATATATTTTGAAGATTGAACAGTGGGAATCCATCTCATGTTAGGAAAAGAGTCTCTTAAATCTAGTCTTGAATATACGTAGCTCACCTACTTCTAAAAATGGAACAAATTACGCCGGATTTTCTACGCTAAAATCACAAAGTTAGGCAATATACAGCCGATTTTTTAGATCCTTGTGCAACTTCTCTTTCTTGTCGCCTTTCATTTTGACCAAAAACCTAAAATAGATAAAGAATTTGAAGCCTAAGAATATAAATATGATAACCAACACATGTTTTTTTCATTAAGTCATGACCTCTCTCGTGGAACAACTTTTGTTACAATTATTAGTTCAAAGCAATTTTCCCACATTACATTCAATGACGAAGGAATTCAAACTTATTAACTCGTAATCATTTGACTTTACCTCCCCATTTATCTCTCTTCACTTTCCGTACAAAATATATTATTTTTTTTTAAAAGAAAAACCTCGTGCCCGGTTGCCTAACCTAAAATCGTTCATAATCAGGATAGACTTTAATTTGAGAAAATTGTTATCAGTTCAATAATCTGAAAGACTTTGTGGTAGAAGAGTTAATGTTAAAAAAATAGTTCATCTGCTCCACCATTGAAGATATTTGTTCTTTGTTGCAAAAAAGATGAAAAGGAAAGATTAGACGTTTAATAGGGTAGTAGTTTAATGTTTATTGCCAATTTGTTCTAATTGAGCACATATACATTCGATTCACACATGCACAACAAACTTCAATATGTGGTATAAAATTTAAGAAGAAAGAAGAAGAGAGAAGAGAGGAGCTTAGCTCATTTTCTGTTATCTACAGTGATAACCAACTTAGGCATCATTCGTTTGCACTAAATGGAAGTCTGAATCTTAATTATTAATCAGATCTCAGACAATGAGTGCGTTTGTTTTTAAAGTCTGAATCTTAATTATTCAGATCGTAATCATTAAGTGTGTTTATTTTTTTTACTTCACAATCACTTAATGAGTCTGAATAGGTCTGTATGATTAAGATCTATAACAGAGAATTAATTTCATTAAGATACTATCACATATTCATGATTAACTTTCACCACCGCCTACCATTATCAACTACCACCATGAGGCCGCCACCACCACCACCATACTCAACCACCACCGCCACCGCCACCGCCATCCACCACCGCCGCCACTACCACCACCCCACCACCGCCACTACCACGATGCCACCATCATCGTCAATCATAGCCTCCATTATCGACCATCACCACCTACTATCCGCACCACTCCGACCACCATCATTGTGGCCCACAATCAACACTCATCCGCTTCAACTACCACAACTGACAACCCCATCACCATCAACAATCACAGCCGGCAGTGCCCATCATTTTAACCTGCCACCACCCGACATTATTAACTATCACCACCCACCACCATTATCCTCAATCATAATCGCCAACACTACCAATCACTACTAACTACCAGCATGAACTACCATCATCAACCAAAACTACCACCAACCACCGCCTCTAGTCGCCATTCACCCCTTAGTCATCACCACCAACAACTATCATATTTTAAAAAACTACATATTTTATTGATAGAATATTAAATTAGTTAGTATTTAATTTTTAAGTTTATTAATTTTAAAATTAAAATAAATTTTATACATTCAGATGTTAAAAATCAAACAGTCTTAATTATTTCTATTCGGATCTTAATACACATCTTAAGATATTCGGATATGTATTCAGATTCAGTTGTGTTAATCTTAATACACATCTTGATACTTAGATGTGTATTTAGATTCAGACGTATCTTAAAAAAATAAATGAGGCCTTAGTCTCTTTTATAGACTAATCTGGTTATCCTTCTTTGTTGCACCTCTAAGTTTTTCTATTTACACTTTAGTCCTACTAACTAATTAGCAACTAACTTCTTATTTTCACACTCCCCCTCAAGCTGGAGGGTAAAAGACATTGAACACTCCCAGCTTGGATGTCAAGATTTTGTGCTGCTCAACTCCCAGTTCTTTTGTCATCACATCTGCGAGCTGTTCTTTAGTGGAAATATATTGAGGTTTGATCACACCATCCTTAATTTTTTCTCTCATAAAATGGTAGTCAATCTCTATATGTTTCGTTCTCTCATGATAAACTGGATTAACTTCTTTGCTATCACAATGTAGTATTACTGGTTCTTTACAATTAAGCCCAACTCCTTCAATAGTACTACCAACCATATCAATTCTGAAGTTACTGCTGCCATGTTTCTATATTCTGCCTCAGCAGAACTCCTGCCCATAGTTGGTTGCTTCTTGGATTTCCATGAAATCACTGAGTTTCCTAGTTTTATCAGATATCTAGTTATAGACCTCCTTGTGTCTGGGCAAGTTGCCCAATATGCATCACAATAGGCTCGAAGATAATATACCTCAGAACTCTTAGTCCAACATCTAAATGTGATTGCTTTGGATGCTGCATCAATTAACTTAGAACTTGAACTGTAAAACATATATTTGGTCTGGTAATAGTGAGGTAAATGAGTTTCTATATTAGTTTCTAATAGCTTACAATGTCTTGCAATTCTTCATCTCCTTTAGTCACCGTATGTTTATCATATTCAACAGTTGTTAACTTTAGGCTTTGTTCCAATGGTGATCTAGATGGTTTTTTCCCACTTAACCCAACTACTGAAATTAGCTGAAGAGCTACTTCCTTTGATTAAGTATGACTCATATTGCTTACTTCATGAGCTCAATTCCCAAGAGGTATCTAAGTTCACCTAGATCCTTCAAACTTGAAATGTTTGTGTAGGGTTGATTTTGTTTCTTCCACCAGTTTGTTGTTGCTACCAGTAATCAACAGATCATCTACATACACAAGGATGATCACTAGTTTTGCATTTGTCTTCTTTGTGAATATGGAATGATCATAGGCACTTTGAGAATATCCTGCACCTATCAGTGCATGAGTCACTTTTTTGTTCCATTGTCTTGATGCCTGTTTGAGACAATAAAGAGACTTAAGTAGTATACAAACCTTATACTCCTCCTGCCTATGGAATCTCTAAGGCAAGTCCATGTAAACCTCCTCATACAACTCACCTTGTAAGAACGCATTCTTTTCATCCATTTGAGATAAAACCCGTCCTTTAGAGACTACTAGCTTTATTTAAGTTCTGACAGTTACCATCTTGGAAACGGGTGAGAAAGTTTTATGATAGTCTAACCCTTCCTGTTGTGTATATCCTTTTGCAACAAGCCTGGCTTTCAATCTATCTACTTCACCATTGGATTTATGTTTGATCTTGTATTCCCACTTTGAGCTAATAGTTTGCTTTCTTGGAGGCAGATCCACTATTTCCCAGGTCTTGTTTTCTTCAAGTGCTAAAATCTCTTGCTTCGTTACTTCTATCCATATGTCATCTTGAGAAGCTTCCTGAAAAGACTTTGGTTCCATCTGAGCTGAGAATGACCCTAGATAGCATTGGTAGTGTTCTGACGAGTGATTATAACTCACATAATTTGAAACTGGATAGAGGATAGTTTTTTTTAGTTTATATGAATTCACATAATCATTGAGCCATACTATTGGTTTTGTCGTTCTTGTTGACTTTTTGTTCCCTGTAGGCTGTTTCACAACTAATGGCAATTGTTCAAGTGTAGCCTCTTCATGTTCATGTTGTTGTGGGGGATCTTGTTCACTGCTATCACCTGATCAAAGTTCCTCTATGTTATTTATTGTCTCATCTAGTGGCATATTTGGTGCTATAGAGGGGCTGGAATCATCTACTTCAATGTTGTGGATTTGATCATTTATATTCTGAGAGGTTGTCTCCAGATCATCATCTGTTTCAGCTGCTGAGGTAGTATGATTCCTTGCAGTTATTGAGCAATCAGTATCAGGAGTGAACAGATTCTCAGGTTCACTAGGTAGTGGCTTGAAAGTAAAGATATCCTCCCTAAAGCTCACATACCTACTTACAAGAAATCTATTGAATTCCATATCATACACCATATATCCTTTATATACCTCTGAATATCCAATGGAAACTTATTCCATTCCCCTTCCTTCATATTTGTCTCCTCTTGGACGTTTGTTGGCATAACAAAGACACCCAAATACTCTAAGATGATCTATTTTAGGTGGTTTTCCATATAGCTTTTCATATGGGGACTTTCCACTCAGCATTGTTGTGGGCAACTTATTGATTAAGTAAACTGCAGTTTTGATACAATCTCCCCAAAATCTAGTAGGTATGTTGCTTTGAAATTTCAATGCTCTTTCCACCTCCAATATGTGTCTATGTTTCCTTTATACTACTCCATTTTGCTGTGGAGTATAAAGGCAACTGATTTGGTGTACTACACCCATGGATGATAGCAACTCATTGCAATTTTTTATTGAAAATTTCTTTACCATTATCAGATCTTAGCACTTTAACAGTAGCATTAAACTGATTCTTCACAAAAGAAAAGAAATCCTTCAATAATACTATTACTTCACATTTAGATTGTAGCAACCAAATCCAAGTATACCTACTATGGTCATCTACTATGGTTACAGAGTAATGCCTTTTGTCATAAGTAGCTACTTTGTATGCTCCCCACACATCTATGTGTACAAGTTGAAAAATGCAATCATATTGATGACTACTAAAAGGAAACTTCAGTCTACTCTGCTTAGCTAATGGACAAATCTCACAGTTCTTCTGCACATCTTGATTCACTTTATTCTTCAAAATATGGCAAGAATTGTAATGAACCTGTGGATGCATGTCCCATCCTTTGGTTCCACAATGGTGCACTTATTTATTCTTTCTTGACCGATCCAGCTACTATTTCATCCTCTTCACTTCTAATTATGTACAACCCTTCATATTCTCTATCAATCCCCAGTACCCTACCATTGAAGTCCCTGAAATACACAAAAACTAGGGTAGAAGCAAGTTGAACAACATAAATCTCTAGTCAGCTTGGATACTGAAATAAGATTGAACTTAAAGTCAGACACATGTAAAACATTCCTAATCTTCTGTCCTCCTAGTACTGTTGCATCTCCTATGTTTACTATTTCTAACCTTCCTCGTGTAGGTATTAGAACTCCACTATTGTTTCCTTTATTGACTTTTCTTAATTTTTCTAAAACATCATTGCAAAAAGTGATATGGTGCGATGCTCCTGAATCTACTATCCAATCATATGATCGTGCATTAGATAATAGTGACTTTATACCTATCATGTTTGTTGAGCCTGTTGTGTTTTTGAAACTTCCTTCCATAAATGACTCTGTCAACAGACTTACCAGGTGCTTGTACTGATCCTCAGTCATATAATTCCCCTATGGTTGATTGTTCACTGCCAATTCCTTTTCTATATTGACATTGTTAGTATAAGATTTGGTAGGAAATTGAACTTTCTTCTTGCTTTTGAAGTCTGTCGGGTACCCAATGATCTTGTAGCAATATTCCTTCAAATTCCCTTTGTACCCATAGTGTTCACAGACAAGTCCCGGCTTATTCCCGTTCATAAATTGGTTTCCTTTTTCCTGCTAACATAGTAATTGGCTTCATATTTCTGGAAACTACTCGTAATTACCTTGACTCTCCTCCTGCACTACAATTGCATAGGCTTGGTTCACAGTAAGGACTGGCCTCTTTCAGAACATTGCACTTCTTAAATGGCTATAGCTCTCATTCATCCCCACTAAGAATTGTAAAAGCCTTTGTATCACTAGATGATCTACGTATGGGCGTGATTTGATTGTTCACAGTCACATGAGGACAATGGTTCTAGGATGTCTAATTCATTTCATAAGTCTTTCAATTTCAAAAAGTAAGAGGTCATAGATTATGTACCTTGCTTTAGGGTTGCAATGTCAGCAGAAATTTGATAAATTCTAGTTAGGTCATCTTTGTCAAACCTTTCCTTGAACTCGTCCCAAATTTTTCTCGCACTTGATGCGTACATGATGCTTCGCACCAAATCTGCTACTACAGTGCTACTAAGCCATGAGACGACCACTATATTACACCTTTCCCATTGTGCCGCTAATTCACCTCTATATGAAGCTTTGAGACAGGTTTCATCCACAAACCCTACTTGTTTTTCACTAGGAGAGCTACTCTCATATATCTACTCCACATAGAATAATTTTCTACCTTGTGAGTTTGAGAGCTATAAACGTTGTTCCCGACGAGTCTGAATCCTTAAGGTATAGTGGATGATTGTGAGGAAACTTTCCAATTTTGTCATCTACCATTGTTGTACCTCTGCGAGTTTCTAGCTTAGCTAAGTTCTCAAATTCAAGACAAATAACAACACAAATCGATCGATTTCTCCTCTGATACCATGTTAATTTGTTTTAATTGAGCACACATTTACTCGATTCATACATGCACAACAAACTTCAATCTGTGGTATAGAATTTCAGAAGAAAGAAGAAGAGAGAAGAGCTAAAGCTCATTTTCTGTTATCCACGGTGATAATCAACTTAATCTCTTTTATTGACTAAGTTGGTTATCCTTCTTTGTTGCACCTCTAAATTTTTCTATTTACACTTTAGTCCTACTAACTAATTAGCAGATAACTTCTTATTTCCATATTTATGTTAATATCCAAAAGCAGGGCTATTGCACAAATTGACCTGTCTTTGTTCTTGACTATTAGTCATTTGTTTACCAAGTCAAAATACATTTTAAGCTATTCGTTCAACTATATTTAAGCTTTTATGTTTGTCGATTTTAAAAGTCTTTTAGTTCGTGTGGAGCAGTGATTGGTGGAGGGAGGACACATATAACTGGAAAGACCCTTAATGAAAGACCTTTGGTGAGATTGAAATTCAATATTTAACTATCTATGTTATGCAATATCTAGCTACAAATACCCGGCAAAATATATTATAATTTGACAGCTTGAACTTGAAACTGCTTTAGAATTGTCCAAGATCCTTAATTATAAGAGACAACCAATATGATATTCTAACACCTCGTTACAGAGCTAGACATCTGAAGCATGATAATAACACAGGAACACAACATTAATGTATCAAAGCTATATTATACAACATAGAAATAATATGGACTTCGATCTAGCTCAAACATGTTAAGTTTAGAATTTTAATAATGATCAATAATCAAAAGAGCCTTGACTAATGACATCTCATTCTGTGCACATTCGCAACGACATTAATGAAAGGAAAGAAAATCCTATGAGGAAATCATAGGAACCCAATGGCTATGTATCTCGAACTCTGTATCAAGTGGAAAGAGAATCAATAAATCAAATAACAAGGCAGGAAAACCAATCAATCATACTTGCTAATGATACTCAAGTACGCAAGAAAGGAAAGAGAACTAATCAAGGCTAGAGAGCAAATCAAGGACAATCTGCAGAAGCTCTAATCAAGGATAATTGGGGAGGAACCAATTATTCAATTTAAGAATGAATCTAGCCACACTTCTCAAGATATATTCATGAGGCTACTCTTGAGTCTCACTCTTAGATATCTGTGCTTCACAAGGAAAGACCTCCAATCATTGTTGCTATGTGATCCCAAAAAATAAGGAATCAGAAGACTCATCCAGCATATAAAAGAAGTATAAGGGCAAAGAAGATTATGAAACTTCACATATTTTTCTACACATTTTTACTTCTTAGTACAAATATTGTATTCTTAAATCTACAAGTATCGCAAAAGATAGGAAGAGTTAGAAAAAAAATAGTTGTGTCAACACTTGAATGAAACTTTGTTGCTGTAGTGAACGTACTAAAACCATCACTATTGTAAAGCTTACTAAAGATATAAGAGAACCCTTGTGACCCAAGGAAACTGGACGTAGCTACCATATCGATACTGAACCGGTATAAAAACTGTTGTACCTCCTTTACTTCTATGTTTTTTTAATTTATTTCTGTTGCAATTAATCCCCATGTGAAGTCTACTTGACTAATTTCTCTCATAGTCAACTAAGTTTTACGAATTGGTTACAATTCATCTCCCCCCCCCCCCCCCCCCC
>MU716450.1:244450-276279 GCA_026770625.1 Nicotiana glauca
CCCCCCCCCAATAATTTCAATTGGTATCAGAGCGAGGACTCACAAATATTATTTAACAACAAGTGGGAAAAGATCATGGCATCAAACACAACCGTTGGAACACTATTTCAAAAAGGACCTTCTCATGTATGACCTCCTTACTTTAATGGCCATTACTTCTCACATTAGAAAGTGTGTATGGAGACCTACACTATGTCATATGACATTAAGGTTTGGCGTGTGATCAAAAAGTGAAATCTTCCAATTTTGCCAAAGAAGGATAAAGATGTTGAAATCATAGTATCGTCTGATCCTCTTGATTTAGATGATTACACTGAAGAACAAGCATTTGTTATCCAAGTGAATGACAAGGCAAAAAAATATGTTGTGCAATTTCATAAGTGGAGAAAAATATGAAAAGATATCTAGCTGTGAAACTGCAAAAAAAATATGGGATAAGTTAGAAGTTACATATGAAGGAACTAACAAGGTGAAAGAGACGAGGATTAATCTCCTAGTTCGAGATTATGAATTGTTTCAAATGAAGGATGGAGAATTAGCAGAGAAAATGTTCTCTAGGTTCATCAAAATCCTTGCAGACTTGAAATCCTTTGGTAGACCAATCAAAAGTGGTGAACAAGCCAGAAAAGTTCTGAGAAGCCTCCTCACAATTTGGCAATCCAAAGTTTTTGCTTTGTAATGTCAGGAGCTTGAAAAAATATCCTATGATGAACTTAGAGGTGATCAACCATAGAAGAAGAAGATGATGAGAATATAGCTATGCTCTAAAAAGTTGTAACAAACATGATGAGGAAAAAAAATGGTAGAACAGGTAAATCAAATTTCAGAAAAGAGAAGATGAATGGTGAGAATGACAAAAATGACAAAAGATGCTATGATTGTGAAAACATGGACACATTCAAGCCGAATGCCCTAAACTAAAAAAGAAACTAAGCAAAAAAATTTCAAAAGAAGACATCCTTTGGAGCTTAGAGTGATGAAGAAGAATTTCATCATGAGGAAATTGCCTACATGTGTTTCATGTCCATCAAAGAAGATAGTGATGAAGGCTTAGGTGAGCTTGGTCTCATGGCAGACGAAGGGACAAGTGAGGTACGTCTTTCTACATGTCCTAAATGTCATAAAATTTAAGAATTTATCGATATCGCTCTTGCAAACATTGAGAAAATTCTAAATGAACTTCAAAAAATCCAAAGAGAAAAGAAAGACTAGGCTCTAAAATTAGAAGTTTGTGAAATTGAGAGAGATATACTTCTAAATGATGTTAATGAACTTCAACTTTAACTGAATGGATTTCGAAATTCCACTAGGCATAGCTCAGTCAGATCAAATCAGTATGCTCCTCATAATTTCTCACCTAAAACCAGAAATCGCTCTGCATGCACTGATTGTGGAAAAAATGGTCACACCTGTAACTATTGCAGGTTTAGAATCAGAGGAGAAAAAGACTCTGAAAATTCCAATAACCCTCTTATTTTTATTGTGGAAAACCTGGTCATACATCTAGCCATTGCAGGTTTGAGAACAACAGGAGATGAGTCTGGCGACCCAAGTCATGTAGTCAAGCTAATATTCAGAACGCTGACCATTTAGGACCCAAGTAGGCTTGGGTACCTAAAATAAGTAATTTATTTTTGTAGGAACATCGCAAGAAGAATCAAAAAGGAAAATGGCACCTTGATAGCGCGCGTTCACATATGATATGTGACAAACAACTGTTCAAAACTATTACCAAACTAGATGGTGGATCAATCACCTTTGGAGGCAAATCAAAAGGAAATATAATTGGAGTTGGAAGAGTCCCTCTCATCTCATCATATGACGTAGAATATGTATACCTGGTAGATGAATTTGGCTACAACCTACTCAGTATCAGTCAACTATGTGACCATGACTATGAGGTTTATTTTAAAAAACATGGTTGGTTCATTGAAGATGAATCATATAAAGTTATTCTTTCTAGAAATAGAGATTGGAATGTCTACACCCTTAGTAATACAGTCAGTCTTGGAAATCAGATTTGTCTAGCCTCTATGATTGATAATCCTTGGGTTTGGCATAGAAAACTTGGTCATGCCAGCATGCATACTATTTATAAATTTTCAAACATGATCTTTTCATTGGTTTTTCAAAACTAGATTTTTCAAAAGATTAGATATGTGATGCATGTCAACTAGGAAAATAAACCAGGTATTCTTTTAAAGTTAAAAATATTATTTATGCTATAAAACCTCTTCAACTCTTGCATATGGACCTATTTGGTCCAACTACTACTAGTATAGGTGGTAGAAAATAATCCTTTGTTATAGTAGATGATTTTTCTTGATTTACCTGGATTGTTTTTCTGAGACATAAAGATAAAGCATAAGGAAATTTGAAGTCTTCTGCAAGAAGGTACAATGGGAAAAAGGTTACTACATATCTTCCATAAGAAGTGACCATAGAGGAGAATTTAAAAGCAAATTATTTGAAAAATTCTGCAATGATCAAGGGATCTCCCACAATTTTTCATCTCCAAGATCACCTCAACAAAATGGATTGGCAGAATGCAATAGAACCTTGCAAGATATGATTGTGGAAACTCCCTTCCACACCACTTCTGGGTAGAAGTTGTAAGCAAAACATATCACATTATCAAGATATGCTTCATTCGACCTATTCTAAAAAAGACGTCATATGAACTATGGAAAGGTAAAAGACCCAACATCAGTTATTTCCATCATTTTTGGCTGCAAATGTTTCATTCACAGCAATGAAAAAGACAATCTTGATAAGTTTGATCCTAAAAGCGATGAAGGTATTTTTCTCGGATACTCTCCCTCTAGTAAAGCATATAGAGTTTTTAATAAATGCACTCTTCCTATTGCAGAATCTATACATGTTCTTTTTGTAGACACTAACCCTCACTTAAGGAATGAGAAACTTCCTAAATAGAGGAAATTCCCATAGTTTCAAATTCTATCATTACAGGTGAAAACACTCGCGATAAGGTGATTAACCAGCATGATCAGTAGACTGATAATCGTGTAGATAATCAGGAACTTCTTACAGTTGAACCAGCGAGTCCTATTGAAAATGAGCCAGTATCAATCGCTCCAAATGAATGCAAAAGTGAGCCTGGATATCCATATAAGTACATTATAGGAAATCCACATGAAGGAATGAAAACTAGAAGATCGCTAAAGCAGACATCAAGTATTACCCTCATATCTTAGTTCGAACCAAAAAAGGTAGATAAGACCCTTAGGGACAAAAGCTGGATAACTGCAATGAAGGAAGAGCTTGATCAATTTGAGAAGAATAAAGTATGGGAACTCATACCAAAGCCTCCAAATACATCCATTATTGAAACAAAATGGGTGCATAGAAATAAATTTAATGAGTCTAGACAAGTAGTACGGAATAAATCCAAGCTTGTACCTTGAGGCTATTCACAACAAGAAGGAATTAATTACGAGGAGACTTTTGCTCCTATTTCTAGGTTAGAATCTATTCGTATCTTATTAGCCTATGCTGCTCACAAATGTTTCAGACTATTTATATGTGAAAAGCGCTTTCTTAAATGGTTTCATTTCTAAGGAAGTGTTTGAAAAACGCTTTCCAAATCATATCTATAAATTGTCGAAAGCTCTGTACGGTGTAAAGAAAGCTTCTAGAGCTTGGTATGAAAGGTTGCGTTCATTCCTAGTCGAACAAGGGTTTGATAAGGTAACATTGACACTACTCTCTTTATGAAACAATCGACTAAAGGTAATTTAATAGTACAAATCTATGTAGATGTTATTATTTTTTACAGTACTAACCATGTTTTATACAAGGACTTTTCAAACATCATGAGAGGAGAATTTGGAATGAGTATGATGGGAGAATTAACCTTCTTCTTTGGGCTTCGAATCAAGCAAGTACAGAAAGGGATTTTCATTAGCCAAACAAAATATAAAATAAGAGCTTATCAAAAAGTTTGGCATGTCTAATGCTAAAGCCATAGGGACTCCTGTGAATCCATCAACCACCATGGATGAGGATAAAGATGGTAAGAATGTTGATGAAATAATATATCAATGTATGATTGGTTCTCTACTCTATCTTATGGCTAGTCGACCTGATATTATGTTTAGTGTTTGCAAATATGCAAGTATCAGGCAGCTCCTAAAGAATCTCACTTGATTGCTATTAAACGTATTATCAGATATCTGATAGGGACATTCAACTTTGGATTTTGGTACGAAAGCTTCAATGTCTTTGATAACGAAGGTTTTTCAGATACATACATTGCAGGAGATAAAATAGACAAGAAAAGCATAAGCGGAACGTGTCAATTACTTGGAAAATCTCTTATATCTTGGCACAACAAGAAACAAAGTTGGGTTTCCCTATCTACTGCTGAAACAGAATATTTGGCCGTAGGCAACTGCTGCACACAAGCTCTATGGATTATGCATGAATTGTTAGACTATGATTTACATCTTAACTGTGTACCTATTATGTTAACATTAGTGTCATTCACCTTTAAAAAAAATATTGTGCATCATTTTAGGGCTAAGCATATTGAGATTAAGCATCATTTTAATCGTGATCATGTTGCTAAAGGTAATATTGTGTTAGAATTTATCAATACTAAAAATTACTTAGTAGATATTTTTACACAACCATTGCTCGAATAAATATTCTGTTTCCTTCGTGACAAACTTGGTATTTGTTTGATTCCCATCTATCTGCTCTAAATTTTTTTGGTTTAAAAAATTTCCATAATTTTTCTTCGTAATTTA
The DNA here is from genome assembly GCA_026770625.1 of Nicotiana glauca. Lineage (NCBI taxonomy): Eukaryota > Viridiplantae > Streptophyta > Magnoliopsida > Solanales > Solanaceae > Nicotiana > Nicotiana glauca. The sequence goes on from MU716450.1 coordinate 249,220, forward strand.
TGCCCTAAAAATATCTAAGTACTTGATTAACCTGTATATGAATTTATGACCGAACTGACGGCGGGCCTGCAGACGGCAACATTATAGTTGTCTTTCACACATCACTCCAAGAATCGAGCCATCCATTCAACCCCTTTTTAACCTCTTCTCTCTCGATCATATCTCCCACTCCCTCAAATAAAAACATTCTCTCTCTCCGCTCTCTCTTACTCGTGGCCAAAACCAAACCCTCTCCTTCTTCCTCCATGCCTAGAAGAAGCCATCGCCTTCAATAAAAACCATCAAACTAATGATTATGTAGACGTACTGTTGGAGGATGAGTCTAGTGATTCTTAAGAAAATATTCTCGTTGCCCAAAAAAGGTCTGGAAAGTGCCCAATAGAGCCCATCCCCAACAATCATCTCAAAAGAAAGAGAAAATAGAAAGCATAGAATTTGGCCTTGAAGAGAAAATGAATTTCTATGGTCCCGAAGAGAAGGTGAGGTTTGTCGCTTTCAAAGTGAAGTCGATTTGCTACTGTAGGTGATACTGTCTATGAAAAGCATGTGCGTATATTTTATGCAAATATGTTTGTATTTGATAAAGATGATTTAGAATCCATGGTTTTGGAAACTCGTATTATTCTTGATGCTTATCAGTTTGGGAAAATCATTGAACCAAAGTTTGTTGGGTATAGCTTATTTGTGCAATATTCTTGGCCTGATAATTTTGAAGTGACGTTTCGAAGAAGCAAAAAGTGTGTTTTCTGAAAATCCCCTCACATTGGTCCAAAAATTTGAAATTTGAACACCGCGTACTAGCCCACGTTATTGCTACCACTTTGCTACCCTGTATTGGTCCACTTAGCACCATGTCTCTTCGAGATTTGTTTGTCCTATATTGTCTGGTGAACGGGAAGGCTATCAATTGGTTTTCTTGGTGAGTCAGTACAAGCCTGAAAGCATCAGGGATGTTTCATCTTTTGCTAACAGTCTGCATTACGGTTTACTAATATCTCACATCTTGCAAGTTATGAAAGTGGATCGGTCTCTCTATGCCTGAAAACCCATCTCTAGCACATATGACAAGAGTGACACTACCATGATGGGATACACCTTGGTTGAGGGAACCTAGTTCAAGAAAGACAAGGCACCAGAATTCACTCCTCAACAGGACACTAGAGGGATTAAATATGAAGCGAGGAAATCCTCTTCCTCAGATCAGTTTCTAGTAATGCATCAAAATATTGCAGGTATCAAGGAATTTCTAACCTCTATGTAGGAACAGGAAGACAAGATCATGTAAGTAACTAAGAAAACAAAAACAGATGTGGCTAGGCTAATGATCACTCTCCACGCCACAAAGAGGTAAGGAATCAAGGTCATGCAGGATGTAACTAAGAAGCTGACCAAAGTCACCTAGGAATTGATGCCTCTTATGATAGTTTTTGCACCAAAGTGACCCAATACCTTGAAATATTTCTTTGGAAGGAATTAAGTGTCTGGGTTGTTTAGACAATCTTTTGAATTTGTTTTGTGTGTTGGGTGTTAAAAACTTTTCTTTTGGATGTGTCTAGATGGGCATATAAGTCGACTATGCGCGACATAACTTCTAGATGTATTTTTTTTGTGTAGTTAACTAGTACTATTATTAGCTACCTTCTCATTTTGCTCTTTTTAATTGATATCAAAGGGGGGGGGGGGGGGAATAAAAAGATTACAAATAGGGGGAGCAACAAACAAGGAACAACAGAGCTCAAAGATAGGGGAGCATAAGTACACTCGTAAAGGGAAGTATCCCTGAAATTAGTCAATCTACTTTTGGATTATTGCCATCATCAAAAATGGGGAGATTGTTAAGTTTTAGAATTTTAATAATGATCAATAATTAAAAGAGACTTGACTAATGACATCTCATTCTGTGCAGACTCGCAACGACATTAATGAAAGAAAGGAAAATCCTATAAGGAAGACAGAGGAACCCAACGACTATGTATTTCGAACTGTGCATCAAATGGAAAGAGAATCAATGAGTCAAAGAACAAGAAAGAAAAGTCAATCAATCAGATTTCCTAAAGATCCTCAAGCGCGCAAGAAAGGAAAGAGAAATAGTCAAGGCTAGAGAGCAAATCAAAGATAATATGCGGAAGCTCTAATCAAGGATAATTGGAGGAACCAATTCTTCAAGTTAAAAATGAACTAGTCACACTTCTCAAGCTAGATTCACGAGGCTACCCTTGGGTCTCACTCTTAGATATCTATGTCTCACAAGGAAAGACCTCTAACTATTAATGCTATGTGATCCCAGAAAATAAGGAATCAGAAGACTCATCAAGCATATAAAAGATGAAGAGAAGGGCAAAGAAGATTATGCAACTTCACATCTGTTTCTACACCTTTCTATTTTTTTTTTTTTTTTTTGCAAACACTGTATTCTTGAGTTACAAGTGTTGCACAAGATAGGAAGAGTTAGAAAATAAAACCAGAGTTGTGTCAACACTTGAAAGAAACTTTGTTGTTGTATCGTTGGTGGTGAACATACTAAAACCATCATTGTTGTAAAAGCTTACCGAAGATCTATGAGAACCTTTGTGACCCAAGAGAACTTGATCTAGGTACTACATCAGTACTGAACCAGTATAAAAAATTATTGTGCATCCTTTATTTTTATGTTTGCTCAATTTATTTCTACTGCGATTAATTCCTCTGTGAAGTCTAGTCGATGAATTTCTCTCATAGTCAAATAAATTTTACAAATCAGCTACAATTCATCCCCTCTTGTATTTTCAAAACATAAATATATAAAAGATTTATAGTTTATATTATAAGATGATTATCCAAAATTATATAAAGAGGCTACAACATATACGATCAACTAAAGCTTTATGTAAAGAAAAATAAACTTTGAACTTAACTCAAGCATAAATATAACATTTATGATATATTGTGTAACGAAACTATCTTGAAGTAATATGAAACATATCATATATATGGCTACGTACCGGGATGTCAATCATGTAAATGTGACGGTTTATGGTAGATCAAAAGACTCTATGGACTATGTTTTTAAGCAAATAATGAGATGGTCAAAGTTTGAGTTCAAATTAAAAGATTGCATTTAGCCATTCCATAATAATGGATTCAGAGAAAAGCTAGTCTTATGCTACTTTTTGGACGTGTCACTTGTTATATACTTTTATTAAATTGTATATACTTTTGGATGATAAAAGGAAGTTTTTATCATCGGCTCAGCTAAACTTTTATTAAATTGTATATAATGATGCAACCTAGTCAAACTTGAAAGATGCTTATAATATTTAAAATAAATGATACATTTCTAAATTCGGAAATAATTCAATTTTAAACTCCTCATTTACCCATTTTACCCTTAATAAAAAGTTTTTATAACCACACAAAAGTAATGGCTCTACAAAACCTTACTCCTTAAACTTTTAAGATCACAAATTTCAAAAAAAAAATTTCTTTACCTTAAACTCTGTGCCGAGTCAAACTAATTCATTCAATTTAAAACGACGGGACCAAGACCTTTTTTTTCATAAGTAGGATTAGTTATAGTGTCAGTTCAAGTAACTATTTTCTGGTGGGAGAGTGACAGTTATCTATATGTACTCACGACCCCGCCACACCCCACCCTTTTTCTTTTTTTAGGTTTGAAATATTTAAATGGATTGAAAATTGATAAGATAAATTTCACATCATGGAAGGAGGTCTTCATAGATGTCATGTCATGCGGTGTCGAAATTTTGAGTGTAATTTTACGTAAATATTTGTCCCAGCTTGACGTTTATTACAAATCAAACAATTTAACAATTGTAATTTTAAAGTAAAATATTACCTAAGCATGATTAAGTAATAAATAAGTATATAAATAACATTCATCTTGTATTTATTAGTTTAATATAAATATTATTTTTACCCTCATGGCCTCATTGTATGTAGGAAAACCAAAGATTGGAAAAAATTGGGATAGGAAGGAGACTCATAGAAACAGAGGGAATGACGACCTTAACAGATTGATGAGACTAACGAAGGCCAAAAAGAATCGTCCTTTATTGATTATATTCAATGAATCAGTCATTTTATTAGTTGTCAATTGTCACCCCTATTCTATGTATACAGACAAACTACAGAATTTTGGAGTACCATTTTTAGGCCAAAAACACGTGTCCTTCAGCCTTCTTATTCTCTTATCGACACCAATTTTTTATTTTTTTTTATTTTTATAATTATTATTATTTAATGCCTTCCACCTTTTCTTGATCAGATCTAGTTATTACATAGTACACATTAAGATGGTGCAAAATATATATTTTACTTTGTTTGCTTTATTTTTCAACAGACACTCTTTTTGTTACATGCTAGTATTTTTCAACAGACACTCTTATGTTATACTATTATCTGATTGCATGAAAAATATCATTTAGTTTTCCTTTCAATTAATTAGGATGTACTAATAATGAAAACCCAACTGAGCAGTTATCTTCTAGTTTCATAATAGAAATCCTCCATTTTGCAGAATTATGTTGCTGATACAGTAGGTCAGTAGCGTTTTCTACATCCTCTTGGGACAAAAATCAAATGAACTTAGTCACTACAAAATTGGAATTTGACTGGACTTAACATTTGTGAACATATTTCTTTTCAAAATGTAGCATAATAAATAGACGATACCAATGCCAGTGCTTTATATATATATATAATGATTTGATATCCTTTACCTTTAGTAAACCAGGTATTTTAACTATTAGGAATATCGAGCATAAATTGTATTTGATTTTTAAGTTTACAAATATATGTCACCCCTTTATTGTTTTGTTCCCTTTTAAAGCAAAATTCAAAAAAAAAAAAAAACGAATATAGGGGTGACATATATTTGTAAACTTAAAAATCAAATACAATTTATGCACGATATTCCTAATAGTTAAAATACTTGGTTTACTAAAGGTAAAGAATATCAAATCATTATATATATATATAATGATTTGATATTCTTTACCTTTAGTAAACCAGGTATTTTAACTATTAGGAATATCGTGCATAAATTGTATTTGATTTTTAAGTTTACAAATATATGTCCCCCCTTTATTGTTTTGTTCCCTTTTAAAGCAAAATTCAAAAAAAAAAAAAACGAATATAGGGGGGACATATATTTGTAAACTTAAAAATCAAATACAATTTATGCACGATATTCCTAATAGTTAAAATACTTGGTTTACTAAAGGTAAAGAATATCAAATCATTATATATATATATAATGATTTGATATTCTTTACCTTTAGTAAACCAGGTATTTTAACTATTAGGAATATCGTGCATAAATTGTATTTGATTTTTAAGTTTACAAATATATGTCCCCCCTTTATTGTTTTGTTCCCTTTTAAAGCAAAATTCAAAAAAAAAAAAAACGAATATAGGGGGGACATATATTTGTAAACTTAAAAATCAAATACAATTTATGCACGATATTCCTAATAGTTAAAATACTTGGTTTACTAAAGGTAAAGAATATCAAATCATTATATATATATATAATGATTTGATATTCTTTACCTTTAGTAAACCAGGTATTTTAACTATTAGGAATATCGTGCATAAATTGTATTTGATTTTTAAGTTTACAAATATATGTCCCCCCTTTATTGTTTTGTTCCCTTTTAAAGCAAAATTCAAAAAAAAAAAAAAACGAATATAGGGGTGACATATATTTGTATAAATATCGGGTGATTGGTAGGAATAGCCTCGTTATGGGCTAATCTTAGCAGAATGTCCCTAAAATTGGCAGTATTTGAAAAATAGCCCCCGACTTATCGGTAAAAATAGCACGGGTAATAAGTTTTCGGATTGGTAATTGAAAAATAGCCGGCATTTACAAAGTCATTGAAAAATAGCCACTATTTTACTGCAACACGAAAAGTTTTAGCATAATATACTGGAAATTGGTGTACCTGTGTATAAATTTCTAGTATATTATGCTGGAACTCCAGCACATGAAACGTTACAACATAATATACTGGAGATTGGAGCACATGTGTATGAACTTCCAGCATATTACGCTAGACCAGTATATTATGCTGGAACTCCAGTATTATGCTAGAATATTTTACGGATTTTGAACAGTGTTTTCGTTCAGATTTATCTTCACATGAAAAGTGGCTAAATTTTGATTACTTTTGAAACTGTGGTTATTTTTCAATTACCACTTGTAATACTGCCTATTTTGAATCCAACAAGGGGCAGTACAGGAATATTCACCTACTGTCCATCGACTACGCCTTTCGGCCTGGTCTTAGGCCCTGACTCACCCTCCGTGGACGAACCTTGCGGAGGAACCTTTAGGTTTTCGGGGCATTGAATTCTCACCAATGTTTTCTTTCCAGTTATTACTCTTTAGTAATAGGTTGGCAAATGTTATACTATATTTACTCTGCCTATTTGTTAAGTTATTCGTCAAAGTCTACCAGATTGATATGACTTTGCTCTTTGGGCATTTTGTTACCGAATTAGAAAAGTTATGCTATGTTAACTCTACCTATATGTTAAGTTTTCATCAAAGTCTACACCGATTGACATAATTTTTTGGCGAAATACATAAACGACCCCTTCAAGTTGTCCTCAACGACCAGCTGAACACCTCAAGTGAGCATATTTTTAATTAGACCCTTTATTTATACACAAAAGAAAATCAACTAAACACCCGACCATATCAGCCCCCATTGCGTGAAATCCACTCTCTGGGATGCCAGTTGCCAACCTAAAATTAGGTTTTTTTTAAATAAAATAATCAGACCCACACTTAATTTTCACACCCATTTCTCCTCTGATTCTCTCCTCCACCATTTAACATTCTCCTCTACCCTAAATCACTTTTTCCTCCATTACAAAAGAACAAAATTACCAAAGGATAAGCCTACAATGTTATAAAAAATACACGTGTCGTTCATTTTCTTGCATCCCTCTATACTATGAACATAACAAGATCTACTATTTTTTGGTTGTTGTATGAATATTCGATTAGATCTAGCGATTTCTGTGAAATTTTTTGTTTACTTTTGCTCCGGTAATATCGTTGATGCTACTTTTTGCTTTTCAAAGGTCTTTCATCTAGGCCATTCATTTTTCTTTTGTGGAGTTTCGGGATATTTGGTATTTCATATGAGATTTTAACATGTTTATCAGATTTGAGCTTGGGTTTCAAGGTAAGGAAGTAACTTTATGGCGTCAAAGCTTGGGTTTGAAGGTAAATCTAAGTGGTTTCTTGAAAAAAATTAGTTTATCTACGTCTTTAATAGCAAAATTGCAATGAATGCTTGTATAAATTTATCGATGTAATTGGTAGTGTGCGGATTCCACTTAATTTTCACACCCTGGAGAAGGTTTTTTTCATTTAAAATTTTATTTTTTGGTTAACTTGTGCTAAGTTTTAATTGCAAATTACACGTGTCGTTCATTGATTGGCTCATTTGGTAAGTTTAACTTACGCATTCGGTATACTGTATCGGGGTGTCTATTTGATTTACTTAACAGACACTTGAAGTGTCTACTTTATAAATAGGTTTGTTGAGGTGTTCAAATGACCGTTGTGGACGACTTGGAGGTGCCATTTTTATATTTCGCCAAATTTTTTTGCGTTATTTTAACAAAGTGTTCTTCGAATTTGCAACCTCAATTGCAATCAGATCATCCCAAATCTGCTCCAAATGAACTTAAATTTGAAACAAGGCTTTTAAATACTAGCACAAATAATCCCCAATTACTAATTTAGTCAAATACTACTAAATCAAAAAAGCTCACGTTGTCTTTTTCAACACTTTTTAAAGTCGAGCAATAATATTTTTTGCTTTTTAAGGTAAATTACAAAATCAATGTTTGCATTAAAAATTTAAGCATAAATTATTAATATTTAAATGATTTTAGTGATAATTGATCGTTAGCCTTATATTTTCACCATCAAACAAGAATTCCAAGCTTTAAATATTAAAGAACTATGGTGCTCAAGTAAAAAATAAAACATTTTGCCAAGATCGTAAAAAACCAGGGATTCTCACCAATGTTTTCTTTCTAGTTATTACTCTTTAGTAATAGGTTGGCAAATGTTATACTATATTTACTCCACCTATTTGTTAAGTTATTCGTCAAAGTCTACCAGATTGATATGACTTTGCTCTTCGGGCATTTTGTTACCGAATTGGAAAAGTTATGCTATGTTAACTATACCTATATGTTAAGTATTCATCAAAGTCTACACCGATTGACATAATTTTTTGGCGAAATACATAAACGGCCCCTTCAAGTTGTCCTCAACGACCAGCTGAACACCTCAAGTGAGCATATTTTTAATTAGACCCTTTATTTATACACAAAAGAAAATCAACTAAACACCCGACCATATCAGCCCTCATTGCGTGAAATCCACTCTCTGGGATGCCAGTTTCCAACCTAAAATTAGGTTTTTTTTAATAAAATAATGCAGACCCACACTTAATTGTCACACCCATTTCTCCTACGATTCTCTCCTCCACCATTTAACATTAAACTCTACCGTGAATCACTTTTGCCTCCACTACAAAAGAATAAAATTACCAAAGGAAAAGCCTACAATGTTATAAAAAATACACGTGTCGTTCATTTTCTTGCATCCTTCTATACTATGAACATAATAAGATCTACTGTTTTTTGGTTGTTGTATGAATATTCGATTAGATCTGGCGATTTCTGTGAAATTTTTTATTTACTTTTGCTCCGGTAATATCGTTGATGCTACTTTTTGCTTTTCAAAGGTCTTTCATCTAGGCCATTCAGTTTTCTTTTGTGGAGTTTCAGGATCTTTAGTATTTCATATGAGATTTTAACATGTTTATCAGATTTGAGCTTGGGTTTGAAGGTAAGGAAGTAACTTTATGGCGTCAAAGCTTGGGTTTGAAGGTAAATTTAAGTAGTTTCTTGGAAAAAAAATAGTTTATCTACGTCTTTAATTGCAAAATGGCAATGAATTCTTGTATAAATTTATCAATGTAATTGGTTGTGTGCGGACCCCACTTAATTTTCACACCCATGGAGAAGGGTTTTTTCATTTAAAATTTTATTTTTTGATTAATTTGTGTTAAGTTTTAATTACAAATTACACGTGTGTTTCATTGATTGGCTCATTTGGCAAGTGTAACTCACGCATCTGGTATACTGTATCAGGGTGTCTATTTGATTTACTTAACAGACGCTTGAAGTGTCTACTTTATAAATAGGTTTGTTGAGGTGTTCAAATGACCGTTGTGGATAACTTGGAGGTGCCATTTATATATTTCGCCTAATTTTTTTGCGTTATTTTAACAAAGTGTTCTTCGAATTTGCAACCTCAATTGCAATCAGATCATCCCAAATCTGCTCCAAATGATCTTAAATTTGAAACAAAGCTTTTAAATACTAGCACAAATAATCCCCAATTACTAATTTAGTCAAATACTACTAAATCAAAAAAACTCACGTTGTCTTTTTCAACACTTTTTAAGGTCCAGCAACAATATTTTTTACTTTTTAACGTAAATTACAAAATCGATGTTTGCATTAAAAATTTAAGCATAAATTATTAATATTTAAACGATTTTAGTGATAATTGATCGTTAGCCTTATATTTTAACCATCAAACAAGAATTCCTAGCTTTAAATATTAAAGAACTATGGTGCTCAAGTAAAAAGTAAAACATTTTGCCAAGATCGTAAAAATCAGGGATTCTCACCAATGTTTTCTTTCTAGTTATTACTCTTCAGTAATAGGTTGGCAAATGTTATACTATATTTACTCTACCTATTTGTTAAGTTATTCGTCAAAGCCTACCAGATTGATATGACTTTGCTCTTTGGGCATTTTGTTACCGAATTAGAAAAGTTATGCTATGTTAAATATACCTATATGTTAAGTATTCATCAAAGTCTACACCGATTGATATAATTTTTTGGCGAAATACATAAACGGCCCCTCAAGTTGTCCTCAACGACCAGCTGAACACCTCAAGTGAACATATTTTCAATTAGACCCTTTATTTATACACAAAAGAAAATCAACTAAACACCCGACCATATCAGCCCCCATTGCGTGAAATCCACTCTCTGGGATGCCAGTTGCCAACCTAAAATTAGGTTTTTTTTTTAATAAAATAATGCAGACCCACACTTAATTTTCACACCTATTTCTCCTCCGATTCTCTCCTCCACCATTTAACATTCTCCTCTACCCCAAATCACTTTTGCCTCCATTACAAAAGAGCAAAATTACCAAAGGATAAGCCTACAATGTTATAAAAAATACACGTGTCGTTCATTTTCTTGCATCCTTCTATACTATGAACATAACAAGATCTACTGTTTTTTGGTTTTTGTATGAATATTCGATTAGATCTGGCGATTTCTATGAATTTTTTTGTTTACTTTTGCTCCGGTAATATCGTTGATGCTACTTTTTGCTTTTCAAAGGTCTTTCATCTAGGCCATTCATTTTTCTTTTGTGGAGTTTCGGGATCTTTGATATTTCATATGAGATTTTAACATATTTATAAGATTTGAGCTTGGGTTTCAAAGTAAGGAAGTAACTTTATGGCGTCAAAGCTTGGGTTTGAAGGTAAATCTAAGTAGTTTCTTGAAAAAAATTAGTGTATCTACGTCTTTAATAGCAAAATTGCAATGAATGCTTGTATAAATTTATCGATGTAATTTGTTGTGTACGGACTCCACTTAATTTTCACACCCCTGGAGAAGGGTTTTTTCATTTAAAATTTTATTTTTTGGTTAATTTGTGTTAAATTTTAATTACAAATTACACGTGTCCTTCATTGATTGGCTAATTTGGCAAGTGTAACTCACGCATCTGGTATAGTGTATCAGGGTGTCTATTTGATTTACTTAATAGACGCTTGAAGTGTCTACTTTATAAATAGGTTTGTTGAGGTGTTCAAATGACCGTTGTGGATGACTTGGAGGTGCCATTTATATATTTCGCCTAATTTTTTTGCGTTATTTTAACAAAGTATTCTTCGAATTTGCAACCTCAATTGCAATCAGATCATCCCAAATCTGCTCCAAATGATCTTAAATTTGAAACAAGGCTTTTAAACACTAGCACAAATAATCTCCAATTACTAATTTAGTCAAATACCACTAAATCAAAAAAACTCACGTTGTCTTTTTCAACACTTTTTAAGGTCCAGCAATAATATTTTTTTCTTTTTAACGTAAATTACAAAATCGATGTTTGCATTAAAAATTTAAGCATAAATTATTAATATATAAACGATTTTAGTGATAATTGATAGTTAGCCTTATATTTTCACCATCAAACAAGAATTCCTAGCTTTAAATATTAAAGAACTATGGTGCTCAAGTAAAAAATAAAATATTTTGCCATGATCGTAAAAACCAGGGATTCTCACCAATGTTTTCTTTCTAGTTATTACTCTTTAGTAATAGGTTGGCAAATGTTATACTATATTTACTCCACCTATTTGTTAAGTTATTCGTCAAAGTCTACTAGATTGATATGACTTTGCTCTTCGGGCATTTTGTTACCGAATTGGAAAAGTTATGCTATGTTAACTATACTTATATGTTAAGTATTCATCAAAGTCTACACCAATTGACATAAATTTTTGGCGAAATACATAAACGGCCCCTTCAAGCTATCCTCAACGGCCAGCTGAACACCTCAAGTGAGCATATTTTCAATTAGACCCTTTATTTATACACAAAAGAAAATCAACTAAACACCCGACCATATCAGCCTCCATTGCGTGAAATCCACTCTCTGGGATGCCAGTTGCCAACCAAAAGTTAGGTTTTTTTTAATAAAATAATGCAGACCCACACTTAATTTTCACACCCATTTCTCCTCTGATTCTCTCCTCCACCATTTAACATTCTCCTCTACCCTAAATCACTTTTGCCTCCATTACAAAAGAACAAAATTACCAAAGGATAAGCCTACAATATTATAAAAAATACACGTGTCGTTCATTTTCTTGCATCCTTCTATACTATGAACATAACAAGATCTACTGTTTTTTGGTTGTTGTATGAATATTCGATTAGATCTGGCGATTTCTGTGAAATTTTTTGTTTACCTTTGCACCGGTAATATCGTTGATGCTACTTTTTGCTTTTCAAAGGTCTTTCATCTAGGCCATTCATTTTTCTTTTGTGGAGTTTCAGGATCTTTGGTATTTCATATGAGATTTTAACATGTTTTTCAGATTTGAGCTTGGGTTTCAAGGTAAGGAAGTATCTTTATGGCATCAAGGCTTGGGTTTGAAGGTAAATCTAAGTAGTTTCTTGAAAAAATTTAGTTTATCCACGTCTTTAATAGCAAAATTGCAATGAATGCTTATATAAATTTATCGATGTAATTGGTTATGTGCGGACTCCACTTAATTTTCACACCCCCGGAGAAGGGTTTTTTCATTTAAAATTTTATTTTTTGGTTAATTTGTGTTAACTTTTAATTACAAATTACACGTGTCGTTCATTGATTGGCTCATTTGGCAAGTGTAACTCACGCATCTGGTATACTGTATCAGGGTGTCTATTTGATTTACTTAACAGACGCTTGAAGTGTCTACTTTATAAATAGGTTTGTTGAGGTATTCAAATGACCGTTGTGGATGACTTGGAGGTACTATTTATATATTTTGCCTAAATTTTTTGCGTTATTTTAACAAAGTGTTCTTCGAATTTGCAACCTCAATTGCAATCAGATCATCCCAAATCTGCTCCAAATGATCTTAAATTTGAAACAAGGCTTTTAAATACTAGCACAAATAATCCCCAATTACTAATTTAGTTAAATACCACTAAATCAAAAAAACTCACGTTGTCTTTTTCAACACTTTTTAAGGTCCAGCAATAATATTTTTTACTTTTTAACATAAATTACAAAATCGATGTTTGCATTAAAAATTTAAGCATAAATTATTAATAGTTAAACGATTTTAGTGATAATTGATCGTTAGCCTTATATTTTCACCATCAAACAAGAATTCCTAGCTTTAAATATTAAAGAACTATGGTGCTCAAGTAAAAAATAAAACACTTTGCCAAGATCGTAAAAACCAGGGATTCTCACCAATGTTTTCTTTCTAGTTATTACTCTTTAGTAATAGGTTGGCAAATGTTATACTATATTTACTCTACCTATTTGTTAAGTTATTCGTCAAAGTCTACCAGATTGATATGACTTTGCTCTTCGGGCATTTTGTTACCGAATTGGAAAAGTTATGCTATGTTAACTATACCTATATGTTAAGTATTCATCAAAGTCTACACCGATTGACATAATTTTTTGGCGAAATACATAAACGGCCCCTTCAAACTGTCCTCAACGACCAGCTGAACACCTCAAGTGAGCATATTTTTAATTAGACCCTTTATTTATACACAAAAGAAAATCAACTAAACACCCGATCATATCAGCCTCCATTACATGAAATCCACTCTCTGGGATGCCAGTTGCCAACCTAAAATTAGGTTTTTTTTTAATAAAATAATGCAGACCCACACTTAATTTTCATACCCATTTATCCTCCGATTCTCTCCTCCACCATTTAACATTCTCCTCTACCCTAAATCACTTTTGCCTCCATTACAAAAGAACAAAATTACCAAAGTATAAGCCTACAATGTTATAAAAAATACACGTGTCGTTCATTTTCTTGCATCCTTCTATACTATGAACATAACAAGATCTACTGTTTTTTGGTTGTTGTATGAATATTCGATTAGATCTGGCGATTTCTGTGAAATTTTTTGTTTACCTTTGCTCCGGTAATATCGTTGATGCTACTTTTTGCTTTTCAAAGGTCTTTCATCTAGGCCATTCATTTTTCTTTTGTGGAGTTTCAGGATCTTTGGTATTTCATATGAGATTTTAACATGTTTATCAGATTTGAGCTTGGATTTCAAGGTAAGGAAGTAACTTTATGGCGTCAAAGCTTGGGTTTGAAGGTAAATCTAAGTAGTTTCTTGAAAAAAATTAGTTTATCTACGTCTTTAATAGCAAAATTGCAATGAATGCTTGTATAAATTTATCGATGTAATTGGTTATGTGCGGACTCCACTTAATTTTCACACCCCTGGAGAAGGGTTTTTTCATTTAAAATTTTATTTTTTGGTTAATTTGTGTTAACTTTTAATTACAAATTACACGTGTCTTTCATTGATTGGCTCATTTGGCAAGTGTAACTCACGCATCTGGTATACTGTATCAGGGTGTCTATTTCATTTACTTAACAGACGCTTGAAGTGTCTACTTTATAAATAGGTTTGTTGAGGTGTTCAAATGACCGTTGTGGATGACTTAGAGGTGCCATTTATATATTTCGCCTAAATTTTTGCGTTATTTTAACAAAGTGTTCTTCGAATTTGCAACCTCAATTGCAATCAGATCATCCCAAATCTGCTCCAAATGATCTTAAATTTGAAACAAGGCTTTTAAATACTAGCACAAATAATCCCCAATTACTAATTTAGTCAAATACTACTAAATCAAAAAAACTCACGTTGTCTTTTTCAACACTTTTTAAGGTCCAGCAATTATATTTTTTACTTTTTAACGTAAATTATAAAATCGATGTTTGCATTAAAAATTTAAGCATAAATTATTAATATTTAAACGATTTTAGTGATAATTGATCGTTAGCCTTATATTTTCACCATCAAACAAGAATTCCTAGCTTTAAATATTAAAGAACTATGGTGTTCAAGTAAAAAATAAAACATTTTGCCAAGATCGTAAAAACCAGGGATTCACACCAATGTTTTCTTTCTAGTTATTACTCTTTAGTAATAGGTTGGCAAATATTATACTATATTTACTCTACCTATTTGTTAAGTTATTCGTCAAAATCTACCAGATTGATATGACTTTGCTCTTCGGGCATTTTGTTACCGAATTCGAAAAGTTATGCTATGTTAACTATACCTATATGTTAAGTATTCATCAGAGTCTACACCGATTGACATAATTTTTTGGCGAAATACATAAACGGCCCCTTCAAGTTGTTCTCAACGACCAGCTGAACACCTCAAGTGAGCATATTTTCAAGTAGACCCTTTATTTATACACAAAAAAAAATCAACTAAACACCCGACCATATCAACCCCCATTGCGTGAAATCCACTCTCTGGGATGCCAGTTGCCAACCTAAAATTAGTTTTTTTTAAAAATAAAATAATGCAGACCCACACTTAATTTTCACACCCATTTCTACTCCGATTCTCTCCTCCACCATTTAACATTCTCCTCTACCCTAAATCACTTTTGCCTCCATTACAAATGAACAAAATTACCAAAGGATAAGCCTATAATGTTATAAAAAATACACGTGTCATTCATTTTCTTGCATCCTTCTATACTATGAACATAACAAGATCTACTGCTTTTTGGTTGTTGTATGAATATTCGATCAGATCTGGCGATTTCTGTGAAATTTTTTGTTTACTTTTGCTCCGGTAATATCGTTGATGCTACTTTTTGCTTTTCAAAGGTCTTTCATCTAGTCCATTCATTTTTCTTTTTTGGAGTTTCAGGATCTTTGGTATTTCATATGAGATTTTAACATGTTTATCAGATTTGAGCTTGGGTTTCAAGTTAAGGAAGTAACTTTATGGCGTCAAAGCTTGGGTTTGAAGGTAAATCTAAGTAGTTTCTTGAAAAAAAAATAGTTTATCTACGTCTTTAATAGCAAAATTACAATGAATGCTTGTATAAATTTAACGATGTAATTGGTTGTGTGCGGACCCCACTTAATTTTTCCACCCCTGGAGAAGGGTTTTTTCATTTAAAATTTTATTTTTTTAATTTGTGTTAAGTTTTAATTACAAATTACACGTGTCGTTCATTGATTGGCTCATTTGGCAAGTGTAACTCACGCATCTGGTATACTGTATCGGGGTGTCTATTTGATTTACTTAACAGACGCTTGAAGTGTCTACTTTATAAATAGGTTTGTTGAGGTGTTCAAATGACCGTTGTGGATGACTTGGAGGTGCCATTTATATATTTCGCCTCATTTTTTTGTGTTATTTTAACAAAGTGTTCTTCGAATTTGCAACCTCAATTGCAATCAGATCATCCCAAATCTGCTCCAAATGATCTTAAATTTGAAATAAGGCTTTTAAATACTAGAACAAATAATCCCCAATTACTAATTTAGTCAAATAATACTATATATAAAAAAAAACATGCGTTGTCTTTTTCAACACTTTTTAGTATCCAGCAATAATATTTTTTGCTTTTTAACGTAAATTACAAAATTGATGTTTTCATTAAAAATTTGAGAATAAATTATTAATATTTAAACGATTTTAGTGATAATTGATCGTTATCCTTATATTTTCACTATCAAACAAGAATTCCTAGCTTTAAATATTAAAGAACTATGGTGCTCAAGTAAAAAATAAAATATTTTGCCAAGATCTTAAAAACCAGGGATATTCCGCAAAAACCAATCCCGTAGGGTGACATGTCGTGCAATTTTATCGTAAAGTACAAATCAGAAGCCGACTTATCAGCTCCTTTCGGAAGTTGACTCCAAGGCCCAAGGTAAAACGATCCAACTCTCAAACTTGTATTTGAGCCCAATATGCAATGAGGCTTAAGCCCATTTCACCTGTCCATCTTTAATAATATATAGTAGAAATTATATCTGGTAGCCGTTCTAAAAGGCTGCTATTTAGGAATTAGTTAGTGTGTCATGAATTTCAGTTTTTCAATTTATATTTTCATGACAAAAATACCTGGAATTGTCTTTTAGTTAAGATTTTTCGTTTAAAATTCAGGAAAAAAAAATAAGTATTGGCTAATCTCTAAATAGCATCATGAGAATGACTATCTACGCAATTGCATATTTTTAGAAGAGTTAACCTAAATAGCCGCCAACTAAATTAGTTAAACTAAAAATAGCTT
Organism: Nicotiana glauca; assembly: GCA_026770625.1. Classification (NCBI taxonomy): domain Eukaryota; kingdom Viridiplantae; phylum Streptophyta; class Magnoliopsida; order Solanales; family Solanaceae; genus Nicotiana; species Nicotiana glauca. The sequence goes on from MU716450.1 coordinate 266,162, forward strand.
TAGAAGAATTAATTAGTGTATAACTGTATGTATCGGCTAAGCAAAATAAATAATGAATTTCACTGGCTATTTATGTAAGAATTCTCATTTTTGTCGTAATATTTCATCTTGCTTAATTTTTCCGCATTAATTTTTTTTTTTTGTGTGGTAAAAATCCACAAGTAGGGCATGATAATTAGACTTATGACTAAGGTAACAATGTCCATATTTGGTTTACTATAAAACGCATATAAAATTTGGGTAAAAAAAAAATAAAATAAAATTTATTTGGTTTTGTGAAAAGACAAAACCAAAGCATAAAATTACATTAATGTTTTGATTACCGTAAAAGAATTTTTTATATAGTAATGTCGCATAAATAAGAGCTCAAAGCATGTATGATTACAGTTTACGAGCTATGATATCAATGTTTAGGGAATAACAACAATGACTTGAAGTAGTGTGAAAATATGATCAATAGTCTAGTTATAAATTTATAATTCTTGGGAAGCAATTCAAATTGTAATTGTATAATTATAATTTGAATGTATAGGTTGTCACACCCCTTTTTTCACTTCACTAAACCCTCTTTAAAAGATAAAAAGTAATTTTGCGAAGTTTAAAAGGTTTTAAATTATGAAAGTGACAGAATATTATGCTTCAAAAGATTTTTTAGAGTCACCACGACATTGGTTTCGGTGAGCCGCCAACTAAATTAGTTAAACTAAAAATAGCTTTAGAAGAATTAATTAGTGTATAACTGTATGTATCGGCTAAGTAAAATAAATAATAAATTTCACTGGCTATTTATGTAAGAATTCTCATTTTTGTTGTAATATTTCATCTTGCTTAATTTTTCCGCATTAATTCTTTTTTTTTTTTTGTGTGGTAAAAATCCACAAGTAGGGCATGATAATTAGACTTATGACTAAGGCAACAATGTCCATATTTGGTTTATTATAAAACGCATATAAAATTTGGGCAAAAAAAAAAAATTTAAATTTATTTGGTTTTGTGGAAAAACAAAACCAAAGCATAAAATTACATTAATGTTTTGATTACCGTAACAGAATTTTTTATATAGTAATGTCGCATAAATAAGAGCTCAAAGCATGTAGTTTACGAGCTATGATATCAATGTTTAGGGAATAACAACACTGACTTGAAGTAGTGTGAAAATATGATCAATAGTCTAGTTATAAATTTATAATTCTTGGGAAGCAATTCAAATTGTAATTGTATAATTATAATTTGATTGTATAGGTTGTCACACCCTTTTTTTTCACTTCACTAAATCCTCTTTAAAAGATAAAAAGAAATTTTGCAAAGTTTAAAAGGGTTTAAATTATGAAAGTGACAGAATATTGTGCTTCAAAAGATTTTTTAGAGTCGCCACCTGACATTGGTTTCGGTATGCCAGGTCATTTTTAAAAAAAAAAAAAATTAATTTTCCTTTTAAAACACTTTGGAGTCCAAAATTAAGCCTACATCAGAGATTCAGGTAAGGGAGTTCATTTAACTCGGGGAGAAGGTGTTAGGCATTCTCCAAGTCCGTGAAAGTCACGGTTGTGTACTCGATCTAGCTGGCTTTTAAAATATTCGAATTAAGGTAAGAACACACAAAGGAAAATAAATATCCAAAAGTTTCGAGGTCGTCCCTTACTAATAAAAGAAAATATAATAAAATAAGTCCTACTAGCCTATACTATGCCTCCACTGATGATACCACGACCTCTATTTATATTTACTTCGGGGCATTCCCCGGGTTAAGATATTTACAAAGTTCACGGGGCATTCCAGATGAAATTCGAAGGGACAACCTCTCACCTTATGTTGAAACATTATAATTAAACTAAACATCCTAGGACTTGCCTACCCAAATATGATCGGCCTAAATATACTACTAGAGGGTCCAAACAAATAAAATATAGTTAAACTTAGTATTAAGCCAAATTCTATGCATAAACTATGACTAAAGCCTAGATTTCAATTAATTTCAACTAATGAAATTCTCATTTTTCCAAATTCTAACCCCCACGACCCACCTTGTTACTCTAAAATTTTGCGTCAATGTTTTATGTCATTTATTTTCAATATACTCTAATTAGTGCTCTTTATTTTATGAATAGCATCTTAAGACATAAATCCAAATGAATTGTTGTAATTTAACACTTCATCTTATGTTAGAATTAAAGCAAACAAGCAGAAGCATTCTTCACATTTTTAATCTAGCAGGAAACTGAATAGAGAATTAATAATAAGCAATTTTAACACACAATTATTGAGATATCAATCAATAGAAGTAAGACGAGACCAGACCTCTTGAAGCTGCTGAAAATTTCTTCATAAAAATCAAACAAACATATTAAAACATGGCAAATAAATTGAATCGGCAGCCGGAACCTTCGACCAGATAACCTCTACGATCAGCAACTTCGGACGGGTCCCCAAATTTTGGTATTGTAGACTAACTGAAACATCCGACTTAGAAATTTGAATCAAATCCAGAAATCTCAACAAAACTTTTGCTGTGAAGAAGATCATGAATTTGAATTTTCTTGAAAATCATGGGAACGCTCCATGTCTGTTTTGGTCATTCTTCCCATTTCCCCATTTTTTTGTCCGTTCCCTGCCTCTATTTTTCGCTGTTTTATGTGTGTGTGTGTTCGTCGAATTTTGGCCGGTTATGGTGATAAGGGAGCAGCGGCGACTGGATGGTGAGGGGTGTAGGCGATTGGGGAGATGGTCGCTAGCTTGTGTCCTAGGGTTCTCTTTAGGTTGGAGAAGAAGATGAGTTTATGGGGGGCTCTTCTAGGGTTCAGGGGTTGGCTGGATATGGGTGGTCGGCGACAAAAGGCTAGAGATGTGGTTGCTGCTGTCTCTCTAGGGTTAGAGATCTTTTTTGGTTAGGGTTGGTGAAGGTGTTGTTGGTTGGGTGGTGAAGTGCTGCGCGTGGAGCTGGTGGACGGCTTGGAGAAGAGCTGGCGGATGCTCTAGGTTAATGGTAAAGAAGGCTCGTTCTTATCGCAGCTTCTTTCTCCATTTTTATTATGTATCTTTTGCCTTATTTTTACGTCCTCCTCCTCTCTGTTTTCGTGTGCATGTTTGAGAATGAGGGGAGAGACGAGAGTGGAGAAGGATTTTGTCTTTTTGACTGTCGAGGGAAAGATGAAAAATAGGGTGGCGACTAGGATATGGTGTCTAGTCGTTGGGTTTTGGGTTGCAGAATGGAGGTAGAGATTGGGTGGTCTGCCGACGTCAAGGGTGAAGCCGAGCGTTGGAATGGAGGAATTTGCTAGAGGAGGGTAGCGGTGCTCAATTTTTTAAGGGGCGGGGCGGTTGTGGTCTTTTGTTCAGGGGGATTAGGGTATTCTTGTTTAGGGTGTGTAGATGAAGATGACATGAGGGGTAACGGCTGGAAGCTTTTTGGAGTATAGGTTCGTGTTCTTTTTTATCCGAAGAAGAAAGGTGCTAAAGGGTTCAAGAAGAGGGGGTCATGAGTTAGGTCTTAAGTTAGGATGAGGTAATGGGCTAAGGGTTATTGGATTAGTGCAAAATTGCTTAAGAAAATTCAAAAATGATACTAGTTTTGGGGTTGTTCAAGCTCTTTTAGCTAAAATTCTAAATGTTATTCTAAAAAGTATAATATATTTATAAAATATAAAAATTACTCTTAATTTAAATAAACTACTAAAAATAAAACTAAATATCAAAAATGAAATTATTTTTGTATATTTTTTAATTTTATGAAAGGTAGATAAACTAAAAGTAATTAAATAAATATCAATTAGCTAAATAAGAGAAAATATTTTTGTAATTTTTATTTTTGTGATAAAATAAAGTAAAAGAGTCAAAACTAGTTGAAATAGCCATAATAGACCTAAACTAAATATTTAAATGCTAAAAATGTGTAAAATCTCGGGGAAGGTAAAAAATTACATGTCTACAGCTGCCCCTCTTTGACTGGAAACACAAAGAGTTTTTAGACAAATGATGACGAGATATGTTTCTTGACCCAACCCTTATTTAGAGAGACCAAAAATGAAAAGAAAGGAGGATGTGACTGAGCTCTGGTATCTGAGCTACCTATATATACTTGGCTATAAAGGAATCAGGCCACGTGTAGTTCAGAAATGAGGAGAGAGACGGAGTATACGAGATGGAGAGCCGATTCAGGTGCCGTCGAGGTTTCGGTCCACGGTCCTATTATTACATCAAATCAAAATCTAAAAGAACTACACAATCCTATCAGCTATGAGTTACAAGATTCCTATCTATAAGTCTACTGAAGCTTGATCGTGAGTCTTGAATGGTTCTTCATGCAGACTTTTTGATTTGAACCTTGATGCTTGTTAGCTGCAGGTGTTGTTTCATTGACTTCTTTAAGACCGGACATGCAGTGCTTATAACTACAACCAAGTCCTGAGCAGTTCACATCTTTCACCTGCTTCTGTATTTAGATTTACTTTTTTTCGTGGATTGAGACTTCTTCTTTTGGTCATCTCGGACTGTCGACTCACATTCTTGAGGCGAGCTTCTGCTACTTCTAACTTGAATTGAATTCTGAGATGACTTCCCTCGAGCTTCAGGTGAGCGCCTGCTACTGATTTTAAATTTGAAGTAACTCTGAAAAGAACTTCCTCGTTTTCTATGTGGGTGTCTGCAATCAAAACAACAAAACAAAGAAATTTTTCTGCCTCAATTTGTACTAGGAAGATTTGTGAGTTGTTATCAAAACTGTGAATCACCTATGCTATTGATGCAATGGTGAGAGTAAAATTAAAGACTCGACTAGGATGTGCGTCTCCTAGGGATGAACTCAAACGACTCAAACTAGGAAGTGCATCTCCTAGGAATGAAACTTGAATGAACCAAAATTAGGAAGTTCGTCTCCTAGGGATGGACTTAAATGACTTAAACTAGGAAGTGTGTCTCCTAGGAATGAACTTAAATGACCCAAACTAGGAAGTGCGTCACCTAGGAGTAAAATCTCAATTTAGGAAGTGCGTCTCCTAAATAGTATAACCTGAAAGACCAAGATTAGGAAGTGCGTCTCCTAGGGGTGAAACTTCAATAACACAAATTAGGAAGTGTGTCTCCTAGGAATAAACTTAAATTAGGTGAAACTTCAATGACTCAAACTAGGAAGTGTGTCTCATAAGAATGAACTTAAATGACCCAAAACTAGGAAGTGCATCTCCTAGGGATAAAATCTCTATTTAGGAAGTGCGTCTCCTAAAACCAAAATATAACCTGAAGGACCCAGACTAGGAAGTGCGTCTCCTAGGGGTTAAACTTCAATGACTCAAACTAGGAAGTGCGTGTCCTAAAACAAAATATAACCTAGACCCAGACTAGGAAGTGCTTCTCCTAGAGGTGAAACTTCGATGACTCAGATTTGAAAGTGCGTCTCCTAGGACAAAACTTAAATGACCCAAAAGTAGGAAGTGCGTCTCCTAGGGGTAAAATCTCAATTTAGGAAGTGCGTCTCCTCAAAGTATATCCTGAAAGACCTAGACTAGGAAGTGCGTCTCTTAGGGGTGAAACTTCAATGACTCAAACTAGAAAGTGCGCGACCTAGGAATGAACTTAAATGACCCAGAACTAGTAAGCGCGTCTCCTAGAGGTAAAATTTCAATTTAGGAAGCGCGTCTCCTAAAAAAATATATAACCTGAAAAACCCAGACTATGAAGTGCGTCTCCTAGGGGTGAAACTTCAATGAATAAACTAGGAAGTGCGTCTCCTAGGAAAGAACTTAAATGACTTAAAACTAGGAAGTGTGTCTCATAGGGGTAAAATCTCAATTTAAGAAGTGTGTCTCCTAAACAAAAATATAACCTGAAGGACCCATACTAGGAAGTACGTCTCCTAGGGGTGAAACTTCAATGAATCAAACTAGGAAGTGCGTCTCCTAGGAATGAACTTAAATAACCCAAAACTAGGAAGTGTGTCTCCTAGGAGTAAAACTCGAATGACTCAAACTAGGAAGTGCGTCTCCTAGGAATGAAACTTTAATGACTCAAACTAGGAAGTGCGTCTCCTAGGAATGAACTTAAATGACCCAAAACGAGGAAGTGCATCTCCTAGGGATAAAATCAATGACTCAAACTAGAAAGTGCTTCTCCTAGGGATGAACTTAAATGACTCAAACTAGGAAGTGCGTCTTCTGGGGGTAAAATCTCAATTTAGGAATTGCGTCTCCTAAAACAAAAATATAACTTGAGAGACCCAGACTAGGAAGTGCATCTCCTAGGGGTGATATATGATCTTCTCAATAGCCTTTGCATAAGCATAATTGGGGCATTACACCTGAAAATATCAAGCTTTGATATGAACATAGCCTTCATCCCTGTTTTAGACAAAGAAAACTTGTAAGTTTAAAACATGGTGGTTAGTTTGTGGCCTTGACTTTGAGGCAGTTGCTCCTTCACTTGCCATGATAACCTTGATTTCAACTTGAAAGACCTTGCTCTTTTATTGACTAACCATTCTTTTTCAACCCTTATCACATAAAACACCTCTGATCCATTCGAGCCTAATATCCTCTATCGGTTGCACTCTGCTCATGAATTAACATTTACCGAACCTGTGCAATTCACATGAATCCCAAAGAACATAAATTGTTATCAACTCAGTGCGTATGCCACTTTTCCCTGACTTATGCCACTTGATGTGCTAGGCCAGATTCTGCTTTGTGCAATTGAAAAGCTGGTAGCAAATTTTAAAGTCATTTCTCATTTGTTTCGACAAAAACAGACTCAAAAGGGACTCAAATAGAACAAGAGGAACAAAATAAGAGAAAAACGAGAAAAAATGGTATCTAAAAAGATTTTTTTTACCCAGGAAAAAGAACAAGGTAGAAACTAATCTGATTTGAAGGCCATCTCCACTGACCATGACATGCATTTTGGATTAAGTGGCCTGATCTGACAAGCGAGTCTAATCTTCAACTCTTGTTATGCTTCTAAGTTGTGAAACTGGGCTTCAGTGCTCCAATTGTTCTATTTGATCCGCAATCCTCAGTCGACTTGTCGTGCCCTGAAGGATTTTTACCATCAAGCCTCTCTCATTTTGCTCTTTTTCTCAACTCACCGTCTCCTTACGGTGCGCATGAGGGTTTTCACCGATAAGACTCTCTCATTTTATAATTTTCTCTCTTTGTGTTGAGTACAAGGTATTACCAATGATACAAGATGTTAATTTACATGAGTCCACCGCACTATAGAGTACCTGGTCCTCTATGAGTTTTCACATAAAATACTGATGAACCAAACTGTATAGAGATCTGGTCATATATTAGTTCCCTCAGTGCTAACTACTGAACCAGTATGTAAATGAGACACATGATTTTTACGTGGAAAACTCCCAGCTCACGAGATTAAAAACCACGACCTACCCTTGTAGGATTTAAACTTCACTATTGATTAATCTTTAGATTACAACCTATTGTAACCTAGGAATTAACCTCCTAATCCCTCACTAACTTGTAACTACACTATTACAAGCATCTTTGCAATAACTCTATTACAAAGACTTCAATCACTCTAACTTGTATTACACTTATCACAAGCCACTTTGTCACTCACTAGTTACAAAGACTTCAATCACTCACTAACTTGTAACAACACTATTACAAGCCACTTTGTAATAACTCTATTATAAAGATTTCACAACTCGACTAACTCTAGCCAAGACATAAACACAGGGGTTTATGATTTACAAAGGGTTTCCTACACAATGCTTCTAACTAAGCTAAGTAGGAGTTACAAATGAAGAACAAATAACAAAGACTCAACAAACCTAAGGACTTAAGATATCTTCAGTCTTTGGATCTGGTCCTTGAGGTTGCAGCAACTTTGTTCCTGAGAGAGGGGTTTCTAGCACTTGAAAGAATATCACTAAAAATGTTTTAGAGTTGTCTTGTGCCTTGCTCCAGATTGTTATACTACAAAAGACATCACCATGGTGATGTCAATTCTTTGTTAGTACATGCCTCTTCCTAATGGGAAGTGACTGTTGCACTGTCTACTGCACTGTCGCGTGTATAGCTGTAGGTAGTCACTTTCTGTAGTTGCTTTCCAGCTGTATAGTTGACTTGTACTTCCGTCAGGGGAAGACCAAGGGATCATGACCCTAATCTGGTTTTTATGAATCTAAATGCACACTACCCAGATTATCTTGAGTTAATTAACTTGAATGATTATACCAGGCATGCTTTAGGTCCTTTATCTGGTTCTATACAGAAAGTTTGTTAGATCATCAAAACATAGATAAAAGGCCTTAAGCCCATTAATTTCCCCCTTTTTGATGATGACAAACTTTTAACGTTGATGACTATTTGACTTAACCAGATAAGGTACCAGCAACTGCATATGTTCCCCCTGACTCCATGCTTCCCCCTTAATTACTTGCTATAATTTTAGTTTAATCGTTTCTTCCCCCTTTTTGCATCAACAAAAAGACACAGTCAGACAAAACAGCATAAAGAAGTCTAACAAAGCTAACTCATGCCACATATGTGCACACAACATGATAGAAACGATAAGCAAAAAGGAAAACAAGCATTGTACAAGAAAAATAAGAGTGTTTCATTGATAAGAAATTATACTATTTCAACAGGAGCAGCAACAGCGAAATCCAACATTCTAGCACAAAAAGACAAACAAAAAGAAAACAACAACCACAAAACATCAGACCGAAAGATAACTGGCCACTAAGAGGTTCCTGGGGGGCACTTGAAGAGGGATGCTTGGAATATGAGGCAGCAATGGTTTTGAGAACTAGGTCCATGCGGGAATTTGCAGACAACTATAAGCCGTTTCTCCCACAGATTCTCCACTTGTTGCCTAAGTCCAGAACTTGTCTCATACCTGCCATCGCCGAGATAACCGAGTCAAACGTGCGACCCTACAAGACTTTTTTGAGTTCTCAAACTCTCCTTCCCAAGACCACTGTCACTTGGAATGATCTTTATTGAACCAGGTCCTCCCACAGTTTCCCACTTTTGTTTTCTAGGCATTTTAACAAACTTCCCATTCCTAATTGCAACAGCCACAATGTCACCTTCAAACAAATCTTTCTCAACCTCAAAATTTTGGACTTTTGTAGATCTTTTCACTAAGGAACTAGGTTCCTCCACAACATCTTTATCAACCTCAATCATAGGAATGTGTTTGTCAGCCACAACTTCCCCCTATTTCATCAACCTCTTCTTATTTTTCTTAATACTCTGGTTACTCTTCTACAAGGCAAACTCAAAAGCCTCTTTCTTCTGCAAACTCCTAGTTTTTTTCAGCTGAAAGAGAATTAGGTTCTTCAACAAGTTTTTCTGTGACGGTGTCATGAACTGGAGACTCGAAAAGCACCAGAGTCCTTTCATCCCCTAAGAATGGAGTTTCTTCCCTCTGAGATTTAGGCAGAGGGGAAGCTCCTTCATTCATAAGACTTTTAGCAGTGATAGCCATGATATTTAGTGCCGCTTCCTTTTCTACTGACTCCGTGGGAGCAACTGAGCCTAGAATGGAGGAGTTCAAGTACTGACCGGGATCTTCCTCAGAGATCTCTGATGCCTGAGGAGTAGCACTTCTGGTTTGTTTAGAAAATGGAGGAGAAGTAGGGTTTGTAACACATGATATTGAGAGATGGTTTAATGGAGGAGTAGAGGTGACTGGAGATGAAAAGGAAACCGGTATGGGTACAGTAGTATCAGGGATAGTGAAGAAGTTGGTTTCTGGTGGTGCTAAGGGAGGTGGAGATGCGACAGTGATGTTGATGGTAGGAGAAGGAGACGATTGTTCGTTGGATATGGTGAGAGAAATGGTAGAGAGTTCTGAAGGAAAAATTAAAGAGATGCAAAGGGAATAGTTGTTCAGAACTGCTGGGAGTGTAGGGGTTTTATGGAATAAAGAGCTAATGATGAGAGGGTGGAGGAATGGGTTCTGAAGTGTTTTGAAACGACGGTAGGTTTGTGGGAATATGTAACTGTGAGCACGTGATTTTTTCCCTAAGCAAATTATTCCAAAAGTTGCAAATTAAATAATTTTACAATTTTTAGAAATTTTGTTGCATTTTTGTCGTATTAATTAGTTGCATAATAACTCATGTTAAAAATACAAAATATGCATTTAGGATTTTATTT